>CM042146.1:124289669-124307169 GCA_023376005.1 Doryteuthis pealeii
TGTACACTATAACGAATGAATATAGCTCTCACACCTGTAATCGAGCACTTTATTTTCATTTCTCCAATACAAAATACATTATATATATATATATATATATATATATATATATATATATATATAATAGCCGGCTTAGCGTCCACCGAGGAACTACAGGTGTCCTAGTTCAATACCGGCCCTTGGCAATTCAGCCTATATGTAGCACAGGGATATGTGCGCTAAAGTAAGGAGCTGATGGTAGGTGTGGTTTAGTGCAAGTGAAAAGGAGATAGACTCCCTCGGTGTCTGGCTGATAACCACATTAGGCCACCGCGACGAAAATACACTTTTGGTACAACTTAATTCATACAAAAGCTTTGACAATATCATACTTTTATGAAACCTTGATCAATATCATACGTTTAATCGTTTAATTAGCTGATCAACAATTGATAAAAGTATGATATTTTTCAAGCTTTTAATATATATAATATATATATATATATATATATATATTATATGTATATGTCTGTGTCACAAGACAATTCTAACTATAAGTCGATAAAACATGTTTACATATATAAATATTTGTGGAACAAACTGTGATGCGTTGATATGTTAAAATGTAAATGGAAGTGAATCCGACGCTGTGTTGAAAAAAGAAATAAAGGAAAGAAAGTAAGGAATGGATAAAATAAGATATTTTAATCAATTTTTCTTACACGTATTTCGGTCAGGAGTTTATCCATGTGTACATTATTCAAACTATTATTATTTTTTAATAACCAAATGTAATAAAATAATAATAATATGGATAAACATGGATAAACTCCTGACCGAAACACGTGTGAAAAGTGATTAAAAATCCTTATTCCATTCTTATACTTTTCTTTCCTTTATTTATTTTTTCACCTTATGTAATATATTATATATATATATATATATATATATGTTAAACCCACAAAAACACTTGAACTTTATAATTCTTCTATGCTCCCTTTCTAATAATCTATCAACAATTTCTTCAAATAAGAAATTTCTCCTGAAGATGACCTAAGGTCGAAACTAGTTGAGAATAAAGAAATATTCCTGATTATCTTAATACTTTTTGTTCACACATATATATATATATATTATATATATTATATATTTATATGTGAAGAGAGGAAATAAATCCGACGGTATGTATATATCAAGAAAATTGAAAAACACAGGTTTAAATGGGTTAAGTGGTGAGTTTATTGGCCGACGCTGCAGTGTTTCGATCTATTAAATAGATCATCTTCAGGGCATAAGATAAGAAATTATATATCACAGAAAGATGAGAAAAAGTGAGTGGTAATCCTTCTTATTCAGTCTGTTTAAAAAATTTTCTGAAGTTTGAAAAAAAAGGAGACGGTTTTGAAATATGACATCAAATATTCTGATCAAATATTGAATATTTGATGTCATATTTCAAAACCGTCTCCTTTTTTTTCAAACTTCAGAAAATTTTTTAAACAGACTGAATAAGAAGGATTACCACTCACTTTTTCTCATCTTTCTGTGATATATATTTTTCTTATGCCCTGAAGATGATCTATTTAATAGATCGAACACTGCAGCGTCGGCCAATAAACTCACCACTTAACCCATTTAAACCTGTGTTTTTTCAATTTTCTTGATATATTATATATATATATTATATTATATTATATATATATATATATATATATATTAAGATTTTTTTTGGATGTTTGTTTATTTTTTTAGAAGCATTGTCGATAATATTTATATTTTTTGCTTGAAGGCAACTACAATGCGAATATCGCATAAATTCGATAATTATAGAAGATAATAATAATGACAAGTGAATCCCGCAAATTCACACCGAGTGATTCTTTGCGGGATTCACTTGTCATTATTATTATCTTCTATAATTTTCGAATTTATGCGATATTCGCATTGTAGTTGCCTTCAAGCAAAAAATATAAATATATATATATATAAAAAAATGCAGGCCTGCTCATAATACGGTCCTGGGACCGTATTATAGTTATGTCCATGTTTGGGCACAAAGGACAAACCGTTAAATTGACCACGTGTTATGTCTGACACCCGAAGGGATGTGGTTAATTATTCCCCCCTCCACACACAGACTTTTGACAAATATGCCGGGTTGGGAATCCACTTAAGAATGTGTTGCGGACCCTTGCATTTTTACTTGGTTGGACAATAGAAATGTTTCGGCTAAGCGAACAGTTGGAGGCGAATCTTTATGTTTCTTTTTTTCACTGACAAAAGATGAACTCGAAGTGGAAGTATTTTTGTTTAAAGACGCCTCTAAATGGATTAACTCGCTTAACAATAAAATTAGGTCAATTTCTTTTTTGGGGCATCCTTACAGAATTCACCTTTCGCAAATACAAGCTGAAATACTTACATTTCAATATCCTCACCGACAACAAAAACCTTGTTGTAGTAATGATCAGCAAACTAGTCTCGCAGATCGATTACTTCTAGGCGCACCTTACTTGCGGCCTTGTGCCACATTTAAGCTACATTTGCTTTTTTCTCGTCTTGTCACGTGTGATACATTTAATAGCTTACTCTCCTAGCATTCTATTTTTGGTGAGTTCCATTCACACTTGGTGTTCTATCCTTGTAGCCTTGTGTCATACCTAGGATGTCCTTTTTGGGCGCTCCATCATGGTGTAATCCTTAGCAAGCTAATCTCGCATATCCGTTACTACTGAATAGCTAGTTCGATTCTTGCTGGATGCCTCATACCCTGTGTCATACCCGAACCCTGGCTACCAGATTGGGTAAATACTAAACAAGGAACCCCCTATTTTGGTGTGGGGTGTCTTACCCCTCTACAGAGCGTATAGTTAGCATATTCTAAGACACTCAACAGGACTAAATTGTAGATAAATTAAAAAGAACAAAAAGCAATAAAAACAAAAACAACCCTAAAAAAATAGAGAAACTGTATTTGAAGTTTATGGATTCTGTTAAAACGTCTGTTAAAGATATGAAATCAAATATCCAAAAGTCTAACCCCCCCCCCCGCCACATGAGCCAAAAATATCCCAAAGAACGAGATTTGGATTCAGTCAAAAGTCCGTTAGAAACATGAAACCAACTTCAAAAAATGTCTACAGGAAAAGAAACTATAAAAAAACAATGATTTTATGAATTGTTTCAAAAGTCTACAAAATATTAAATCAACTGAAAAAGGTAAAAAAAACTAAAAAAAAACTTTAAAAACAAAAAAAAAAAACAAAGAAAGAACAAGCAGATTAAAAACGAGCGAAGAAAAAGCAATACAAAAAACACCAAAACAACCCCCAAAAAACAGCACCCCCCAAAACAGCCCCCCCCAAAAAAAAAACCTAGCAAAGAAAAAATAATACAAAAAACAGCCCCCCCCCAAAAAAAGACCCCCAAAAACGAGCGAAGAAAAAACAATACAAAAAAAGCCCCCCCCCAAAAAAGACCCCAAAAAGAGCGAAGAAAAACAACAAAAAACAGCCGAAAAAAAAACAAAAAAGAAAAGAAAAGAAAAAAAGCGAGCGAAGAAAGACGTTTGAAATAAGTCTGTAGAACTCGGTGCCAAAATCAACTAATAGAATTGAATGTGTCAATTTTGGTTGTCAGGAATCAATAAACGAAAATAAAGGACATTTGAAAGACACAAGACCGGTCGTTTGAAATCTTGCAAAACGCCTTTCTGATGTACGGCGGTCAGTGGCCGGAGGTAATGCAAGTGTTTTTAAAATATAACACCGAGACTAGAATTACGTCTAGTCAACGGACCGGGCCATTGAACTACTACACAATTATTACAACTACTATCGACTCCTGGTGGTAGCTAATAAAATTACCCATTTAGTGTAAGTGACCTCCCCCCTCTCCCCTCTCCCCTCCCCCCACATCGATTGCCAGACGAGGTGATTACAAGAGTAGATTGCAGCATTTAGAAAATTGAACAATGTTCATTGGTCAATTTCATCGGACAATCCAATCGAACAACGAATTAGACAACGCTATGTCTCGATCAGTGGAACAGTACATCAACACAGAGACTTCATTTGACGTCTTTTAGTTATTATTTACAGAGATTTGCTCCACGGTAAGAATAAGCTGATCGTATCCCCCAGAAAAAAGGTAAAATCCCCACCCCCGAAAAAAGGAGTATCCTAGGTATAAAGAAAGTCGTCGGGGGGGGGGTTTAAAGTCGGTATCAACCAGCTGACTGAACCCCCCCCAAAAAAAAGGTAAGATCCGACCCCCGAAAAAAGGAGTGTCCTAGGTATAAAGAAAGTCGTCAGGCTGGCTTAAAATCGGTATCAACCAGCTGACTGTACCCCCCCCCATGAAAAGTAAAATCCCCCCGAAAAAGGGAGTGTCCTGGGTATAAAGTAAAGTCGGTATCACCAGACACCGTAGGAGTATATCCCTTTTTCACTAGTGTTAGACCAAGGAGATTGTTTTTGTGTCTTATGTGGAGCGCCAAACCCACCATCAGCTCTTTACCTTACTGCACGCATCACTGTGCTACTCATATGCTGATTTGTGGTTCCTAGTCAGACGCTCTACCAACTGAGCTATTAAAATAGATCAGATGGTGAGACTCCTGGTCTGGAGATTACCCATTAAGTGTCATTACTCCCAGGTATACACAGACCCGAATTTTATTTCAAAATTTTGTCGGCATTAAATGACCCACTGGGGTTGATATGCCGCAAAACAAAAACAAACAAATCTTCTACAAGTTATATTCTAAAAGTCAGACGAGATCCAAATTCAAAGTGAATCTACATACTTAACCCCCTTCCTACAAAAAGTTACCATCGTAAGAAATGGACATGATGAGAGGAGGTGGTTGGAGGAGGAGGGTGGTTGGAGAGGAGGAGGGTTGGAGGAGGAGGGTGGTGTAATGGTTACCGTCATAGGAAATGGACACGACAAAACGAGTTCGAGTCCTGGATGTGGTTGTTTGCTTTTCACACAGCGCTAATACTCTTGGGAAATGTACAAATCCAATTATTCTCGTTCCAACTATGCGTAAATAGTAGGGCAGACTGAACCCATAAACCTTGGTATGGAAACCGCTCTAGGAAATGGGAAAACACTAAATTCAAAAGCTTCTCTTCCTCTTCTAGTTAAAAGAATTCTCTTTCTTCTAAGATGAGGGTGACGACTTTACCCACGAGCAGAGGGCGAGAGCAGGCACTTCCCGGAAACCAAAAGGTGACAACTGTTTACTCATTTTCATGACCTGAGGTCAACTTTTTGTAACGAGCCTAACCAAACCAGCACTTTGCATTACATCTTTTAGACCTTAGTTTATAAATTCTAACAAATTAATTCATTTTTGAGTCACGTTTAAAATAGCGTTCCTGTTGTTTTTAATCATTTATTTATTTCGTTATCCCTGATAATTCCTGATGACCTTTCTTGGTAATGAATAAGTAAATATTTTTCGTCGGACGCTATTCTGCCCGAAGCTGTTTTTGTCACCACCCCCACTGATCTAGATTCTTCCCGTTTATTTATACTTCATCAAAAACTCAGAAATTGTCCAGCAATCTCCCCCTCACCACTCCTCGTTCTAACACCCCCATATTCAACATCTCAAACAACCTGTCCCCCTCACCTCTATCTCATACCAACCACACTACCAAATCCCCCGCCCCCTCCTACATACGTGCATCATTTTTCGTATGAGAGCAAATTATCTTAGATATATCCTGAAGGCTTTTCAGGTACGACCCCATTCTAAGAAACGTCCAGCCACACCACACTACCCCACCCATTCCCAGTTCTGCAAAATTGTTACGGCTGTTCCAACGTTCCGGTCGTCTCACCTCCCGCCCCGACATTAGTGTTCGCCGATGGCAATCGTCTGTTTTCATGGCCACCGTCTCATCTTCTAAACAAGCGTTGACTGTCAGTGAAGTCCCTTTTAAGATACTAATAGAATTCTGGGTGTCAAAATGGCTCTAATATCGCCGAGAAAGACGTTTGTGCTGTGACCTTCTTGCTTTCCTTCTATCTTTAGTAATTGGTGTCGTTTTGGCTTTGTTTGGGCTTTCACTGCCTCCCATAATTTAAATAGAAGAATCGTTATCATTACTGGATTCCTCACGTATTGACGTCACGCTTCCTGATCATAATGGTAGTATTTCAGCACCAAATCAGGAAGTAACAATAAGACTGACTTGAAAACTAAAAGCAATCATTCTTTTAATAATTTGACTAGCAGGACCTGTGAATATACCACAGTATGATGATTTAATCATTACAACGTTTGATATGTTTACTTAAGAGCTATTACCACATAGTTCAATATGTAAAAAGTATAATAGTTTTGACTAGTAGGACCTGTGAATATACCACAGTATGATGATTTAATCATTACAACGTTTGGTATCTTTACTTAAGAGCTATTACCACATAGTTCAATATGAGGATAGGAGGATTGGGGTAAATCCGACAGAATGCCTTGAGCAGGACTTCATCAGTCTTGCTCAAGACGAAAATATATCTCCTACATCTACTTGGTTGAGTTGTTTTTTGTCCACATTTTCCCTCTATTCTTTACCACATAGTTCAATATGTAAAAAATATAATAATCTTGACTAGCAGGACCTGTGGATATACCCAATATGATAATTTAATCATTACAACAACGTTTTATATGTTTACTTAAGAGCTATTACCACATAGTTCAATATGTAAAAAGTAAAATAATCTTGACTTGCAGGACCTGTGGATATATCACAGTATGATAATCTAATTATTACAACATTTGATATGTTTACTTAAGAGGTATTGCACATAGTTCAATATGTAGAAAGTATAAAAATCCTGATCTAACTCTCTAACTCTCTCTCTCTCACACACACACACACTCTCTCTCTCTCTTACTCGTTTTTTCTTTCCTTCCTTCTTTTCATCATTGATTGAAATAGATTAACATTATTGTCTTCGTGTTCTCACCCCTCTCTATTTTTCGCTTTCTCTCTATCTTTCTTATTAATTTTTTATGTAGCATGTCCTTTCTTTATAAAGAAAACGGAATGGTCCATTATTTAGCTTAGGTGACGACACTTATAACAAATAAGAATTTCGCGGATAAGCAACTGCAGGATTTACATTTTTGTATTTCACCTTGGACGATATGGAAGGTCTCATTTTTAACCAGAGGGTGTTGCAAGATGATAACGAACGGAAGGTTTAGGAACACGCGTATTAATATACAGATTTTGTTTTATTCTAAGTTTTACTAACATCTTAGTATTTTTCTTTTTTATATCAACAACCTGATTTTGGTTTGGTTTGGTTTGGTTTTTACGGCATATCAACCTCGGTGGGTCATTTAATGCCGACAAAGTTTTTAAATAAATTCATTCTTAATGGATAATCAAATGTTGTTTATAAAATATGTTTTCTATTTAACCCATAGATGGGACCCTAACAGGTACAACCACTCCGTCAACAACCTGAATTGACATCATATTTTATTATTAACTTGCAGAGCAACCTGGCGTTGTCCCGCTAGATCAACGCAGTTAAGCAGCGATGAGCCTGTTTAATACTTAATTAGGTGACCACTTTAGCAACACTGAGTGATTTTTTGCTCACATCAGAAACCGTTATTTTAATGCAAACAATATTAACATTTAAAAAAAAATCTCAACATGGAATACTTCTGTCCTTTTTGAGGGAAATAAAATTATACCATAGAATACAGACATGAACTTAATCAATACCATACAACATGATCCCCAATGGTGCTAACACATTGTTAAAACCAATTACTACAAAAGTATAAATATAAATACACGATATGTATCACTTTCTAACCGTTAGGTATGACATAAACCCAGACGGGTTGATATGCCGTTAAAATCAACCAATCAACCAACCAACCAGCTGAGTGCTTTGTTTATCAAAATGACTGCATTGGGCATTAAGTGATCTGAAAAGTGTTGATATGTCGTAAAACGAAAAAAAAAAAAAAAAACAGCCAACCGCCGTTGGCAGGGATTTAGTTGGTTGGTTGGATTTTACAGCTTGTCAACCCTTCGTTTATTTTAATACCGAAGATGTTTTTGTTTCATTCATTTTTGCTGGGTATTCAATTAAAAAACATTTTTTTTAAAAAACATTTTTATTTAAAAAAAATTTTTTTTTTTAGCTATCTAACTCATATATGAGACCCTAAAAGATTCTACCATTCCTTGTCCGGGATTTAAAATAAAAATAAATATCTTATCTATGTCTATAAATATAGATTAATAAATAAACATTATTTTCCATATCTGTTTTATATATTTTTGTCTTTAAATTTTCCAATGTTTTATTTTTCTCCTCATTAACATATTTTTCTTTTCTTTTCTTTTTCTTTTATTTAACTTATAATAATGTTTTATTCTTTATTAATTTCTTTTATTTTTAACTTTCTTTCAATTAATTTTTTGATATATCATTGATGTATACTCGTATTAGAATCTTATTTGGCTCTTGTGAAAAATGAGGGATAAAAAATTCTTTTAACTCTCGGACAAAAATAGGGTGTGGATTTTAATGAATTTGGTGATCTCCACCAATTTCTCTCGATAAAAAGACGTACATTCTGGAGTTACCCAAACATATATATATATATATATATATACGATAGAGAGAGAGAGACAGAGACAGAAAGGGAGGAAATCAGTAGATGGAGTGAAAGAGAAAGATCGATGGAAAGAGAGAGAGAGAGAGAGAGATAGAGAGAGAGGGGGGGAATCAGTAGATGGAGTGAAAGAGAAAGATCGATGGAGGGAGAGAGAGAGAGAGAGAGGAATCAGTAGATGGAGTGAAGGAGAGAGAGAGAGAGAGAGAGAGAGAGAGAGAGAGAGAGAGGGAGAGATCAACACAGTATTAGGTTTGTCGAGATGTATCAAAATGAAAATTGGCTGCGTTTTAAACCACTCTTTCCAAAAGTCGTGTTCCGTTGGTGAAAATTTAAATATTGAAAGCTTTCGCAATTTCAACGAGCTTTTTCGTCTAGGAATGAGGTGTGTGTGTGTGGAGGGGTAACATCAACCGTCAACTGAGACTGTTTGCAGTTGTCAGGAACAGCTTTAAATATTCAAAAAGTTTTTTTCATAGTCAGGCTAAGGGGACGGGATTTGAAAAGATCGTTGTGATCCCAAGCCCCTTGCACCGTGGCAAACGCAGAAATATTCACTAGTGTATACCACATGTCTATCTCGTCCCATCCCTCTTGCATTACTAGATGGGACTGAAGCGAAAACACTTCTTGTCTCATCATGGGATACCATCTAGATGGTATCACCCTCACCCTTTTTTTGTTGTAGCTTTGTCTTGCAGTTCTGTCTTGCATCTCGGCAAGAGAATCGCTTTTAAATTTGAAAGTTTTCCATGTGTATCTGGGAAAATCACAGAAAACAGAATACGCTGATTATATCTCTTGCAGAGTATCTAAGTCCACCCGAACTAAAAATGAGGTGTTTGGGGTATAAAATCTAACAGTATCTGATAGTGAGGCTCCAGTTCTGAAGATCTGGGGGATTGGAAGTATCCCCCTTTTATTGACATTGCTCCCAGGTCCACTCTGACCTGGAGTGGTAGTATCTACTAAGACCGCACCCAACGGCCAAATATATTATATACGCGTTATCTGCTGGGTATATATATTTATCAAACCCCTCTGCGCGAGCAGGATGCGACAGTAGGTCAATTTCTTAAGTGGGGTTTAACAGGTTTGAATTCAGAGTTTTCAGACTGATAATCTATCCAAGATTAAAGAACCCAGACTGCCCTACTATTCAACCATAGCTGGAAGGAGAATATATGGATTCATACCTTTACCCAAGGGTATTAGCGTTAAGTAAAATGCAAACAGCGTTATCTAGGATTTGAACTCGGGTCGACGAGTCCATTTCCCACGACTCTAACCATTACACCACACACCTGGATCTGCTGGGTATATAATGGGGAGAAGAAGGAAGAAGGAAGGAGGTTCTGTTTCGGGGATTGCTGTATGATTTCATATTTTTGTGTGCTGTCATAGATTTGGTTGGCTCGATGTCATCGATACCTTTTGGTGGCTGTTTTGTTAACTCATTAATAGACACCAGACTTAGAAATGAGGAGCAGTAGTTTCCTGACTGAACTGTTTGATCCTGACCGTTGGTCCGCTTTTGGGCCTAGCATCTTGTGAGATACACCGTTGGCCCATGCTGGGTTCGCCCGCCGTGTCTCACATCCACCACGCTGCTACCCATGGTTTCAGATGTTAAGCGATTGTATGGCGTGTATATTACTCTTCCTTGAACTGTTGTCCAAGAAGAGATAAAAAAAACGGGGGGGGGTTACTTCGATATGTCCCTCCCATTTTAGTACAAAGAAAGCTACCTCTCAGTCAAGGGTCTTTTTAGAGAAGGTGGAAATTCTATCGAGTGTGAGATCGGGGTGAGGTAAGGGTTAAATATGATACTTATTTCACAGAAAAATAAAATACATAAATATCGTTCAAGAATTCAACTGAAAATAAAGTTTCGAGCGAGGCAAATTGTCACCATTGTTTTCTATACGACCACGACTACTATTTTCAGGAGAATTCAACACCCCTGAATTAATTTCACTGAACAATATTAGCAAACTTTTAAAGAATAAATTAAGTGGAATTATAACAGAATTAACACAAAATTAATACTAAATTATTAGTCAAATATATCTTTTCTCAAAACAAATAAAATTCGTCTAAACTTGCAAATCGTCGTCAAAATTAAAACGGAAAATTTTGACGACGATTTGCAACATATCAAACTAAATTTTGAAAATCCGAATCAAAATACTTGACTTTTTTTTCTTTTTTTTTTTTGGTAAGTCATGTTAGTAATTGTTTTATTTCATTTATTTAACGAATCCTGAAAATTTTCTAAACTAAAATATTCATGTGCAGTTTAGAAAATATTTCAAGATTCGTTAAATAAATGAAATAAAACAATTACTAACCTGACTTACAAAAAAAAAAAAAATAAATAAAATAGTCAGGTATTTTGAATCGGATTTTCAAAATTTAGTTTGATGTGTTGCAAAATTAAAACGGAAAATTTTGACGACAATTTGCAAGTTTAGCCTAAAATTCTGATAGTTTATTGTACTTACGGTATCAACCATTCAGATTATATTGATAATTACAAACTTCTTGGATTTCATTCAGGCTTTGAAATGCTTACTGTTCTTGAATGCACCAAAATTTAAATATGTATATACTAGCTTTTATCTCAAAGAACTACGAGTGGAATAAAAATACAGGGGTGGAAGCTAAGTTTCTCGCTAGACAAATTGTCACCACTGTTTTCTATACAATCACAGCAACTATTTACAGGAAAATTCAACACTTCCGTCTTAAATTCAGTTGTTGTAATAATGTAAAAAGTATAATGATCTTAATCTAACTCTCTCACTTTTTTTGTCTTTCCTTCTTTTTATATTTTCATTATGTTCGATAGAAACAGATTAGCGTTATCACTTCCGCGCGCTCACGTCCTGTTTAGCATATCCTTTTTATTCTCTTAAAAAAAAAACCCCCAAAAAAAACAAACAGAATTGTCCATTGAACTGAGGTGACGACACTCATAAGAAATAAGAATTCGGCAGATTTACATTTTTGTAATTTATCTTGGACAATATGGACGGTCTCATTTTTAACCAGAGGGTGTTTCAAGATGATAACGGTCGGAAGAATAAACGTATTAATATATAGATAGCAAAAAAAATATCTACATGATACTTCAGCTAGTGGAAAATATTAACCAGTAAACAGTAGTCAGAAATTCGACGATAGTCGAACGTTGTGTTCGACTATAGTCGAATTTCTGACTACTGAGTAATTCGACTGTAGTCGCATAGGGCAGTAGAGAATTAGGGTTCGTACTGTTTTCGTAATAGCAATTTCTTACCTGATGCTATATTTCAATCATTTGTTGGGAAACTCAATACAAATGTCCCAAGTCACCCGGATGTTAAGTTTTTTTAATTCTAGGTCTCATTGAAGGCGTTTCCTTTTTAAATTTTCATTTCCGGTCATATATATTTCCAGAGATAAGTGAAGGGTTTTACAAAAAAAAAAAAAAAAAGATAAAAAACTTAATAAATAAATTCAAAGAAAAACAAAAAAAAGCTCTAGAAACGTGGAACTTCCAAGTTTCATTTGATTTGTGAGTGGCATACCTGGTATCAAAAAAAAAAATATCATGCATTCATATATATATATATATATATATATATATATATATATATATATATATATATAAGGATTTTACATTTTCCGCACTTGCTGATAAGGGGATCACAGGAAATTCTTTTAAAAATAAACTAAAATAGACTAATATTTAATAAAATCTTCGGTATATGAAGAAATAAAAGACGAACTTTTATTGTAAATAAATGTTTGCTAAATTGGAAAGGCTAATACTTTTTTTCATTAGTTTTTGTTTCACGCATTGATCCCACGGGAAAATTTCTTGGTCATTCTTTTTTTGTAAGAAAATGAATTTTACATTTTTGGAAAGATAATTCAATGACGGAACATATGTAAAAAAATCGATACTAGTTGTGTATTGGTAGGAGGACGTTTTAACATTTGAAACATAAGTCTCATTATTAAGAAATGAATATTTATCTTTTTTGTTTCTAAATCATTTGCTTATTTTCTAAGGAATTTTATATTAAAATTATTCTATTTATTCACGTCAAGATGCGATAACTATGTCAACAAAGATTAAGAATTTATCGTAAATTCATTTAAAATGCAAAAACGTACGTTATATGCTATATAAATTTCGTTTTTTGTTTGTTTTACACATAAACTGTTGGCGCAACATGCTGCTGCTGATATATATATATATATATATATATATATATTATATATATATATATATATATATGGTTATATATATATATATATATATATATATATATACTCGGCGGATGATTAGCACAGATTGGGTAATCTGACCTTATCGTAAAGTGGTGAGCTGACGGTAGGTGTAGCGCTTTGTCTCAGCAAAAAGAAACAATCTCCCTGGTTTAACGCTAACGAAAAGGGGAAAGATTCACTCGCTGTACTCCCGATGCCGACAATAGGCAACTCCACCAACTTTTTTTATTTATTTATTTTGTATATATATATATATATATATATATATATATTATATGTGTGTGTGTGTGTGTGTGTCTAGAGAGAGAGAGAGAGAGACGCGTATATACGTAACCTGATGCAAGCCTATCAATTCATCTATACATATGGGCTTATATATAAACACACATTTACATATATTTAGACACACATTTTATGTTCATATATATGTATGTGTGTCTGTCTGTGTGTTCAAAGTCCATGTAAAACAGTGCATATCAAAATTCCTGAATTTGGAAACACTTAAGTTCTTCAAGTGGTTGCTTTAATTGTGTGTCCGCGTCCTTTTTTTTCTTCTTCTTTTTTCTTTCATTTCTTTTTCTTTCTCTTCATGTGTGTTTGATCTTTTTGCAGCCGAAAGAGAAGTCAGCCAATAAATCATCTTTTCGGCTTGAAAATGAAGAGTATTGCAATCAACCAACGGGCAACGAACCACCCCAATGTACGGTGCTTAGGATTGCACGATTCATGTCCACACAGACTTCACTTCTTTTCGATTTGAAGTAACTCGAGGGAATGGGAATTTCATCTTATTTGCCCTTCTCATTTCATATATAGAGAAATGTAACTCCGAAAAATATTCCTGGAATTATTCCACATCTCAAAAACGAGTAATAGAAAATAATTGATGATAATAATCTAGAATAATTAACACAGCTTAACTATTGTACCCGATCATGGTTAATGGAATAAGAACAGTTTACCCTTGTGGATTGAATAAAGTGTTCGGTTCGAAGTTCTGTAAAGGCTCCCGATTACGTCATGAAGGCTCCTGAGTTCGACAAGAAGGTTCCCGTGTCCGAGAAAGTTCCCGAGTTCGACAAGAAACACCTGAAGAAGGCCAGTGGGTACATCGACCGAAAAGTTGTGTAGATAACAATAAAGATGAGGACAATAATCTGAATAATCCAAATAATACGAGTAAAACACCAGTCTAAAAAATATATATGAAAAAAAGCAAAAAAAAAAACAACCCCCCCAAAAAAAAAAAAAAAAAAAAACAGGTAGTGTTGGCTCTGTTCGAACTCATGAACCTTTTCTCCAAACTCGGCAACCTTCTTGTCAATATCGGCCGAAAAGTTGTGTAGATAACAATAAAGATGAGGATAATAGTCCGAATAATCCAAATAATCCAAATTATCAAGCCTCTAAAACATTCAGACAAATAAATTGATAAAAAGTTTGTTAGTCATTTTTTTTTTTTTCTTTTCTTTTCTTTTTCTACCTGAGATAATTGCTGTCTTAAGATTCAGTGTTCAAATCGGATTGGTTTATTGATTTAATTTATTTAAGTTTTAATGTTATAAAATACATTTCATTAGAAAGACTAACGAAATTAAATAAGAACGCCTATGAAAAGATTGCATTATTTTAATTGGTTTCTATATAAAAAAAATTCATAGGATTGATTTTAATACGTTGGAGAATAAAACAATGATATTAGATATCAATAAGATCAAGTAATTATTTCTTAAACCCAGTTTTGTTAAAACCAGTAAGCAAATTAACCACAGCATATAAACCTCTATTTCTTAGTGATATATAAGACAGATTGCAGGATTTTAAACTCACTAATAACATGGGCCTTTCGGGGCCTGTGTCTATTAATGAAATTAACAGCGTCGATCCCAGGGGGATATCCCCCCAGGCAATACCTGCCCCCTCGATTTAAAGGGGCATGGTTGGGTTTATTGCCCAGCGCCTGAGGGGAAATGCCGACGGGATCGACGCATTTTTTGTGACTACCACCCATGAGCTTTGGCTGTGGGTGGGCCCACATAAAAATGTCCTTGTGTCACGCCCTCATAAGTGGGATGAGAGGCAAATACCATAACATGGGCTGTTTTGAGACACATCTAACTCATATATGGACATCGTTAATAAATAAGATTTATTCTGTGATTTTTATTATGTATTGAATACTCATTGATAAACTTGCAATTCCTGAGACTATTGTGACGTAAGCAGAGACATAGTTTCGGTTACAGACAGACGCCATTATAATATGATAATGATCTCCTTACAACCCGTTTGTAATAATTGTATAATTTCTGAAGATGTAAATAAACAACGAAATATCTACGCATCACAGTTTGTTCCACAAATATTCATTATATGTAAACATGTTTTATCGACTTCTAGTTAGAATTGTCTTGTGACCCAGACATTTGAATCGGAATACAATTAAGTTTGCTTGTGATTGGCTAGATTGTGTATGACGTAAGTTAAAAATTGTTTTCTAGTCGACATCAAAGGTGTTATTGGGTGGGTCTCTTGGGGGCGGGGAGAAACCCAGAAAGCTAAGATGAGGATGTGCAAGATGTATTTTTTTTTATTGCGTCTTTTTTTGAGAAATTTCAATGGCGCCCACGCTTTTCTTGGTTTTACTCTTGCTTTTCACATGTCCGTTGTCGGATTGACTTTTCTTTTTCCATCACCCTTCCTACCCACTCATATATACCAACGTAATGTTTCTTTCGTCCTTATTGTTCTTAATTACCCCAATTATCTCCACCAACCCCCCAGCTAGGGTTCTTATAATTCTTGGGGATTAGTTTTCATTTGATCAAATTTGTTGTTAATTTGAATCGGTGTCAATTTCTTTTAGTATTCTCTTTTTCCTCTTCTTTTTCTTTCCTTTTTTCTTTCTCGACTTCCATCTTTTTTATTATTCCTCATCGTATTTATCTCCTCCTCTTTCCTTTCCTCTTTATCCTTTAAGAAATTCTTCTTCTTCTTCTTCTTCTTCTTCTTCTTCTTCTTCTTATTATTATTATTATTATTATTATTATTATTATTATTAAAATACTAAAGACAAGAGTCAACACCAATAATAATTGTCATGGCTTTAATAATAATAATAATAATAATAATAATAATAAAAATTCTCTGGGACTTTGAGATAAAAACGGATCACCTTCTCCCAGCAAGAAGACCAGACCTAGTGTTGATTAACAAAAAAGAAAGACCTTGTCAACTGGTGGATTTTGCAGTTCCAGCAGATCACAAGGTGAAGTTGAAGAAAAATGAAAAGATGGATAAATACCTGGACCTTGCCAAAGAACTGAAAAAGCTGTGGAACATGAGAGTGAAAATGATACCAATTGTAGTTGGTGCACTTGGAACGGTCCCAATAAACTTGGAAAAAAGACTGGATTATCGGGAAATCAGAGGAAGAATTGAGGCCATCCAGACTACTGCACTACTGCAATCGGCTAGAATACTCAGAAAAGTCCTGCAGACCTGAGGAGACGTGTTGTCACTCAGACTCCAGTGGAATACCATCAGCTAACGCTGATGAGAAAAACTCAAAAGGAGTGAAAATAAGACCTGAGGAGACTTGCTGTCACTCAGACTCCAGTGAAAGACCATCAGCTAACACTGATGTGAAAACTCAAAAGGGGTAAATAATAATGATGGTACCTGGACCTTGCTAGAGAATTGAAAAAAACTGTAGAATATGAGGATGAAGGTGATACCAATTGTAGTTGGTACACTAGGAAAGGCATGAATCCATTTCTTCTTCCCCAGGTTATAGGCAAATATTAGTGAAGACAAGATTCACTTAGGCAACGAGTCTAGGAGAAGAAAATTCTTATTGAAACTAGTACCAATCCGCTTAAAATTGACCGTGTGTCACACCCTACCCGTTGGGTAAATACATACTCAGAAAAAACATTGAGATCTGATTGGTTTCTTTGGTTTCTTTATTTAATGGCATATCAACCTTCGTGGGATAATTTCAAAGCCATCCTTGTAGAACAACAGTTGTAATACTATTTAACACATAGCTCGAGAGATTAGAGGGTTCATACCTTACCAAAGGGCATTAGTCTGAAAGTGAACGTAATGACGCGAATGGAATTCGAACTCGCTTACCACGATAACGTAGTCCAGCACTTTAGCCATTGCCCCACGTGGACTTCTCCAAGGAGATCTGAGGAGACTTGCTGGCACTTAGATTTTTATGAAAACTACCAGTTTAAACTGGTGTAAAAAATCTCGCATAGAGTCTGAATAATATCTAAAGATCGAGATGACCATAATATGGGGATACTAACAGGGATATATCCCCCCCCCCTAGTAGTCAAGAGAGGTGTAGGACTTTTGCAGACGAGAATGGAAAAAGTTTACCAATCGTATCCCAGGCAGCGTTAACCCCCCCCCTCTACGCTGTCCAGAAAATCGCTTTATTTGGAACAGTCTTCATACTACGGAAATTACCGTCAGTCAAGTGACATTTCCCGCTGAGCACCTATGTATGTATATTCGACTCAACTCTCTGGAATGTAAAACAGGAAGCGAAAAGGAAACGAC
>CM042146.1:124317169-124337169 GCA_023376005.1 Doryteuthis pealeii
AAACAGAAATCAACCTTTAAGAAAACATTTATTTTCATCAAAATAGTTCCACTGGCATTCAGCACACTTTATCCCGTGAGTTTTCCATTTGTCGAAGCACCTTTAAAACTCATTTTTTCATTGGGTGTGAAGCTGCACTGTTGTATACTGTATTTTCTGGAATATAAGACGCTTGATCTACAAAGGAATAGATATGTTTATCAACCCTTCCGCACGAGAACGATGCGACACAAAGTCAATTTTTTAAACGGAGTTTAACAGGTTTAAATTCAGAGTGTTCCTTCTCCTAGACTGGTTGCCTAACCATGGTCAAAGAGCCCAGTCTGTCTTGCTATTTACCCATAACTGGAGGGAGAATTAGATTCATACCTTTCCTGAGGGTATTAACTCAATGTGAAATGTAAACAACTTCGTCTAAGTATTGAACTCGTTTCGATAAGTCCATTTCCTTGGACTCTAATCATTTTACCACGCGCCTCCAAATTGGTCTAAAAAGATATAACCATACTGTCATAATACCAGCGAGTGTGATACTGTGTGATATTGGCATAGCATTTTTTTAGTGGGAAAGGTGTGTCTTATATGCCAGGAAATATTACCACTACTATTCTTCTACAAGGATGACTTTGGAATTAAATAACCAAGGAAGTATTATATAGTCCTTTCCTTCTTCCTGTCATATTATAGTGTGGCACAACCTAACTATGGGTACATTTCCCCAGCTGCCGGAAAACATAGACAAAATTAACCTACATAAGCTGCTGCATTAGCTGGAGACTGGGAAGGAAAATCCCCCGTGGAATGATCAGCTCACAGGCATCATAGACTGATCGTCACTTGGGTGGGGGTAGTGTAATACTGGTAATTATAATCCTAGTAGTATTAGTAATACGGGGAAAGAAGTGGTTGATAAGGAGTAAGGGGGAAAATATGTAATATGAAATATCAAAGACAAAAAGACACCACGGCGGTCACAATTTCATGTTCAGTACAGACACAATCTAAATGGCCGTTGAAACTTGGCGTCATAAAGACGAATGCCTGAAAAAATATATAAATAAATAAATAAAAAATAAAATTAAAATAAAATAGTTACCACCAATTTTCCCTGTGAAATTTACCCCTCCCCTTATATCTAACACAATGCAACTTGCATGAAGCTTAGTATTATCTTAAATTTTTTTTGTCCATTCAAAAGAAGAAACATTAAATAAACTCCTGAAGATTTAAAAAGAAATTTCAGCTCACGGAAATAATGAAAATTATGAACGAAAAACAATGTTTACATTTTTGCACCGTTAAATCAATTGAAATTTAACGTAGCCAAAAACTCGTTATGACTACCGGCTTTTTAAAAAATTCTATGAAAAATCAATTAATGGTCCGATTTTCACGAAAATTTCTATAATTACTTACCTTTGGATAAAAACATGTATGAAATAATTTTTTTCCTAAAATACATTAAGGGAAATATTTTGTTTTACGAGGTCTAACCCCTATTCTATTTTAGGAAATATGAAAAAATAAACCGACAAAAAATGATTTTTACTTTTTTTCTATAAAGATAAGAGTCTAATTATATCAGAATGTTTCTATAAATGTCGATGCGATAATTTTTTAGTAAAAGAACCAAGAATACATAATTCTGCTAAAAATATCAATAAAGAAAGTGACACAGTTGTAAAAATAAACAAAAAAACGGGCTATTTTCCTTATTTTTCAAGATAACGGTGAGTAATTTTTCCCCAATCGGATAATTTGATCTTTGAATTAACTCTTTTTCTTTGTAACAACTCTTTATGTTGGTTATTTCTTTTTTGCGAGATTTTAAAAAAAGTTAAAAAATATTTACGTTTCTTCCTTCAATATGGAGTAAACTGATCACGTGACCTATTTTGTTGGTACCTACAATAAAAGGAAGAAGTGAAACCTGGACTTGCCGGACTTCCCCAATATAGGGTGAACAGTTTTTTAATACTAAATGACAACTGCGCTTCCTCCCACCTCTGTTGTATGCAATGCTAAGTCAGTTTAATCATTGGCTAGGCAAAAATTAACCCTTGACCCTCCACTAAGACAAGAACACGGCTGATAGAAGTGCCACATTCCAAATCCGTGGGTAGGGATTAATTTTCGTTTGCCGGATACACTGGAACAATCATTTATAAACCGGTAAAAAAACTTCCTACTTAGTTGCAAAATCAACGTTTTTAACTCTTTGCCTACTTTAAACTGCTCACAGCGGCTCGTCCGTCACTGCGACCCTACCGTAAGCGACTGGCAGCGGTTCGCGCTCGTGTCCCTATTTTACATTGGGATACAATAATAGTAGGACTTTATTTGAATAGATTGAGTTCTGTGGTGAATAGATAAGGGAAGATTGAAATATCCCATCATACGGGAGAAAAACATACCAAGAAAATTTGTTTTGTTTTGGTTTGGTTTTTTGTTTTACGGCATATCAACCTCAGTGGATAATTTAATGCCGATAAAGTTTTGAAATAAATTCATTCTAAATGGATACTCAATTTTTTAATAAACACATTTGCCTATTTCACTCATAGATGGGTCACTAACAGGTAATACCGCTCCGGGTCAGAGTGGACCAGCGAGGAACAGTAATGAAGGAGTACCCCAGGGTTGGGTTCAAAGTTCCGTGATGGCTCCCGATTAAGACAAGAAGATTCCAGAGTCCAAGAAGGTTCCCGAGTCCGACAAAAAATCCCTGAAGAAGGTCGGAGGGTACATCAGCCGAAACGTTGTACAGTAACAATAAAGATGAGGACAATAGTCTGAATAATCCAAATAATACTAATTATCAAGCCTCATCTAAAAAATTCTGAGAAACAGTTCATAATCCTTTGAAGAAGATAAACACTTCCTACTCAATTGTATTATCAATGTTTTAAGAGTCCTTCTTTTAATGTACTTGACATACAGTTACAATCTTCAATGTTTTAAGAAGCAATGTATCAATGTATTTATTTACCAATCGCTTCATCCGACCAGGATGTGACACAAGGTCAATTCCTAAGTGGAGTTTATCAGGTTTGAATTCAGAATGTTCCTTCTTCTAGACCGGTTGCCATAACAAGTTTAAAGAACCCCACCTCTCCACCTAGTAACACATAGCTGGGTGGATGCATACTTTTCCCAAAGGTATTAGCGATATGTGAAATGTAAACACCTTCGTGTAGGATTTAAACTCGGCTCAACGTTGTTGTTATTATTATTATCTTTTGAGTTTTCACATCAGTGTTAGCTGATGGTCTTTCACTGGAGTCTGAGTGACAGCAAGTCTCCTCAGGTCTCCAGGACTCTTCTGAGTATTCTGGCAGATTGCAGCAGTGCAGTGTTCGGAATGGTTTCAATCCTTCCTCTGATATCCAAATTTTCCCAATTATTATTATTATTATTATTATTATTATTATTATTATTAGTAGTAGTAAGTAGTAGGTTTTCTCACCTACTTAATAATAATAATAATAATAATAGCAAGCAAATTTTGTTTCTAGAATTTTCCCAAACTGTGAATCTGCGCTCGGATCACAGCACACACCTGGGAAAGATGGTAGGTATTTACCCAACCCGTTCACCATGGGTAGGATGTGACACACAGTCACAAGTATGTGGCATCCAGACATCGGTGAGGTTGTATGGAAGGCCAGCTTTGACCATGCCTCAGATATCCTACCACATCACTGCACTGTGTAGTAAATGTTTAATAATTTTTTGTTTGTTTTTTTTTCCTGTCGAGGAATACTGATTATTATCGTTTGTAGCGAATGAATTGATTTTTATTTCTCAAAGCCCCTTAACAGGGAACGGCAAATTAAACAAAATTTACACCAATAACAACAAACACAACAATAAATACAACCCTAAACCAACATTTTTGAAAAGTTGTTGGCAAAGAAATGGACAGCTAATGGGAAAGGCTGAACTTGGAAGAAACGTGGAGGAAAAGGAACCAGAAAAAAAGGAACCAGAAGAAAATAATTGATTTCTTAGTTCTCTTAAGGTATAAATAAACTATATATTATTTAAATAAATAAACTATATAAACTATGGAATTAATTAAACAAATGTATTACTTTAAACGGAAAAAAAATATTTGCCAAATTTGTAATCAATTTAAAAAATTATTTCTTATTCTCGCCCTTTTTTCAGTAAATAGAAGTTAACTAAAAAGTTTACAAATAAATAAAGACAGAACTAAGTTTTCATTTGAAATTGTTTTATCTTTTTTTACTTCTTTAATAAATTTGATTTTTCTTAAACCTTCAGACATTGAATTTTTAACTCTCACCCTCCTCAGACAATATCTTTTAAAAATACATTTTTACGCCACCCGGAGGGTATTTTTCTTTTCTTTTTTTATGCTAGTAAACTATAAAAAAAATTGTGCAGACATAAGTCTCTTCTGTTTTCAGCTTTATTTCACAATAACAACAACAATAACAACAACAGTAGCAAAACAAAACGTTACTTTGCGACTTCTTGTTAAGCTCAAGCCTTTACTAGATGAGACGTGACCTTTGTTTGTCTGCTCGTTTGTATATTTGTTTTGATATAAGTGTCGATTTTTTTCTTCACCTCTACAAACCAAGGGGTCAGATTTGGCACCCTCCCCCCTTTACCCTGGTATATAACATTTTATCTTCGTTACTCGATGTTAGCGTTTATCACTGCCCCCCATTCACTGCCCCCCATTCAACTTGATAAATATCCTGCTGACAAATGCCGATCTCTTTGGGTGGGGAAAAATTCTCAGGCCGATTTGAAGAGAAAGGGGTAGTCAGAGTGAGAGACTGGGAATGATGGAGAGAGAGGAGAGAGAGAGAGAGAGAGAGAGAGAGAGAGAGAGAGAGAGAGAGAGAGAGAGAGTGGTCGAAGGGGAGGCTAGTTACTTACCCATTCACTTAAAGTCCTCTTGTGTCCAGTTCTCGACCGGGTAGTGACCTACCCCCCCCCCCCCATGTTAATGTTTTTAGTTGACTTAGCATACATATATTCAGTAATTTTCGATTTTGATAATTTCTTTTTAAATCTATTTCACTGAATTTTTGAGATGAGGTTTGATAATGTGTACTATTTGGATTGTTCGGAATATTGTCCTCATCTTTAATGCTATCTGCACAACGTTTCGGTCGATTTGCCCTCCAGCCTTCTTCAGGTATTTCTTGTCGGACTCTGGAGCCGTCTCGAACTCGGGAACCATCTTTTCGAACTCGGGAACCTCTTGTCGTAATCGGAAGTCATCACGGTACTTCGAACCCAACCCTTTATTTAATCCATGAGGGGTATCCTGTTCTCATTCCGCTAACCATAGGTAAAGTGTTAAGCTGTGTTAATAATTATTCTTGACCCGGATTGAACCTGCAGCCTAGATATAACTGTCACTTAGAACTGTATTAACTCAACGCCTATATCCACTATGCTATGTCCAATTGGACTATTCCCAATAATAATTTTTAAATTTAATTACAACTTCAATTTCGCTCCTTGATACTTCCCTGACCCACTCGGGGTCCAGTGAGCTTCGGCCCCTGGATCGGTTAAATGCAATTAATAGCGTCGATCCCAGGGGCTATCCCCCAGGCAATACTTGCCCCCTTGATTTAAGGGGCAGGGCTGGGTTTATTGCCTGAGGCGCCCCCATTAAGGGGGAATACCGACGGGATCGACGCAATATTTATGCGGCCACATAAAAATGAGACCTTGTGTCCAGCGCTCATAAGTGGGATGAGCGGCAAATACCCTTACCCGACCTTTGGGGGTTCAGTGGTTTCAGTCTCTGGACCGGTAAAGTAATTAATGGCGTGATCCCAGGTGGCCATCCCCAGACAACACATACCCCCTTGATTTAAAGGAGCAGGACTGGATTTATTGCCCAGTGCCTGAGGCGCTTCCTTTGGGGAGGGGGAAATGCCGATGGGATCCACGCATTTTTTGTGCCTGCCATCCCATGATCTTCGGTTCATGGGTGGTCCCCCATTAATAGGGCCTTGTGCCTGACTCGCATACGTGGGGTGCGGGGGTAAATAAATTCAATTTCGCCCCTTGAAGTGTCACCGCAGAAGTTTCCCAGGCTTGGAAATTACTAAGCTTTAGTTGGGCTCACGGGCCTTAGGTTATTTGCAATCGGGGACCGGATTAAATCCTGTAGAGTCCCTAAACACTTACAAGATTATCGCCCCCCCCCCGCCACCAAACTACACTTACTATTTATTCATTTATTTGACTTAGGTCAAACAGGTGGTAACAATTACTAATCTTTAGTTTAGTCTAGCCAAGGTTCTCAACCGGGGGCCATAGGAGAAGGAAAACTCTGAATTGAAACCTGTCAAACTCCGCATAAGAAATTGACCTTGTGTCACATCCTGCTCGTACGGGGTGGGGGTTAGTGAATACACCCATAAGATCTAAGAATACCAATAACTGACATTTCAGTACTTCCTGTCATGTGACTCTACCGATTCACGTGACAGGAAGTACTGAAATGGAGAACTATTTCAATATATCTAGAAGTGAGACAAAGCACGGGGGGGGGGGGGCGTTAACTCATACCTATCATAAGAGTATTAGTGCTAAGTTTAATTTCTATTTTTAATGGCATATAAAGCTTCTTGGGTTATCTAACGCCAAACCACCCTCGTAGAATAACTGTTGTACTATTCAATCCATAGCTGGGGGACATTAGGGGTTCATGCCTTTCTCAAGCGTATTTTTTCGAAAGCGAACGCAATATCGTGACTTAAGTTCGAACTCGCTGACTACAATATCACAGTCCAGCGCGATAGCCACTACGCCACGGAGACTCTACATTATTAGTGCAAAGTGAAACATGAAGCAACTTCCGTTGAAATTCGAACCCAGTTCGCCAGTTCCCTTTTTTTAATCACCACCCCCCCCATAGAGTTAATTATATTGATATATTATTTACCAATCCTTCCGCACGTACGACACAAAGTCAATTTTTAAGCGCATTGAATTCAGAGTTTTCCTTCTCTTAGATGTATGTCTATTCTGTGTGAACAGCAGTTGCAAGGTGGTCAAAGTGTCTGAGTTCACACACAACAGCCGCTATAGCCACTTCATCGCAGAGTCTGTTTAACACTTGTCAACTACCACTGCTGCTGCTATGCCTTCTTTCCTTCCTCTTTCTTTCCTTCTTCAAACAGAACGCCGTGTCACAAAAGCACGCAAAAATCGCTACGCCCTCTCTGCCCAAAATGGGCCACTTTTATAGTGAGTTGCAATGCACCATGGGCCATTACCCATAGTGCCTTTCAATACCAATAAAAGTGTCTTCTCTGCCCCCCTTCCAACTTTTCGACATTTCTCACTCCGACCGGACTCCACGACACACCGCCCCGACCACATTCCTTTCTTCTTCGCTACATTTCTCCTTTTGCACCGGAACCGTTTCGAGTCACGTAAGTTTGCCTTGTCATTACAAGATGGTCACCATATCAAGGTTAAAAATCTCAGTCTGTCTTACTATCTATCCATCGATGTGGGGAGAAAAGTTCGTTGTTGTACCTTTGTCCAAGGATATTAGCAAAATACGAAATGCAAATAGCCTCGTTTTTACATTTATTTCTGTACAGATAAATTACTGTTCTTCAAATATACTACACACTGATCGTAGGCAGCGTGCACAGATTATCCTCTTTGATCGAAAGGCAAAGTACGCAGATACTAATTTGATACAGGATTTGAACTCGGTTTGCTGTGACCATTTCCTACGACCATAACTATTATACTAAAACGCCTCTAATTATATCTTATTATAATGGAGATTGTGTGTCTATCTGTAACAGAAACTATATCACTACCCAAGTCACTATTCCCTTAATTATTTACGTCACATTCTTCATGATTTTATTTTTATTTAAACATTAATTATTAATAAAATAGTTTTTACATTATTGATACTGTTGGCCTTATCTACATTTTATTTATCTCGTACCCCACTTGTACGGGTTAGGCACAAGGCCCTATTAACGCGGGACCACCCATAAACCGAAGCTCATGGATGGCGGGTGAACAATTGCGTCGATCCCGTCAGCATTCCTCCTCAAGGAGGGGGGGCGCCTCGGGCGCTGGGCAATAAACCCAGCCCTACCCCTTTAAATCAAGGGGGCAGGTATTGCCTGGGAGGATAGCCCCCGGGATCGACGTTATTAACTTGTAAAGATCCAGGGCCGAAGCCACTGGACCCCCACCCCGTTGGGCGGGTTTACATGATATTTTCCACGTACCCCACTTGTACGGGTCAGGCACAAGGCCCTATTAACGTGGGACCACCCACAAACCGAAGCTCATGGGGGCGGGTGAAAAATTGCGACGATCCCGTCGGCATTCCCCCTCAAGGGGGGCGCCTCAGGCACTGGGCAATAAACCCAGCCCTTCCCCTTTAAATCAAGGGGGCATGTGTTGCCTGGGGGGATGGCCCCCTGGGATCGACGCTATTAACTCGTAAAGATCCAGGGCCGAAGCCACTGGACCCCCACCCTGTTGGGCGGGTTTACATACCGATAACATAAAATTGTATTTATATATACAACAAAATAGCGGTTTACAGTGTAAACTGGAAGGCTAATTTGCATATAGATATTAAAAATTTGATTTTAATAGATATTTGCTTGGTATTATTGATTTCTAATTATTTGGTTTTATCTTAATGAATATGAACAGAAATCTCGGGGATAAATCTTAAAAGAAATCCATTAACAAAAAGAAATAACTGTAATTCTATTCTTTACTTTTTAATTTAACTAAACAGTTATATTAGGAAAATGAAAGACGAATGAAAGAAATGGAAGAGTAAGTTTCAGTTGTTCTATTTTTTTCAATTTTTATTATACCCTCCTCTGTTTTAAATCTTTTTTATTTGCTTTCTTATATAATTTCATTATTCCTTCTAATTTAATATAGTGTTTTATTATATTAAAACTTAAGTACCTGTATCCGGAGGGTGCATATATTTGCTAGATGATGTAACCATAATAATTTCATTAAAAACATCTTTCCTGTCATTAATCTATGGTAAATTGATGTTCAACTCAAAGGTACTTGACATAAATTACTAAGTTAAGGAAGACCTGAACTAAGCCAAGTATTTACAGCAAATAGGTTTTTAATTGCTACAGGCGGAAGTAAAGAAGTCTTGCATATAAGCCAAATAATAAAACGGTACAATATCTGCGAAGTAATTAACTTGTAACGTATGAAGTATCTCTCTCTTAAAACATATCATGGCTTGGTGCTACCAAAATGGAAAAAAAATGACAACCCTGGCAAAAATACGGAATCAATACATTCATCATTGATTGATTTTAACGGCATAAAGACCCGTCTAGGGCTATTTAATGCCTAGAGATTAACTTGTACAGTAGGAGGTATCTTACTTAGACCGTATCATAGTTTCCATAGACCCCTTGTAAACCATCAAATACTTACAGACCACCTGAGTTGTTTTATAGACCTTAGGGGTTTATGTAGACTACTTTGAGAAACCCTGATTTAGATGACCTCTGTGTGCCCAAATAAAGTGACCTTGTGCCAAACGAATCAATTTCAGTTCAACCTTAGAAGTGTCAAAATGGCCTTAACTGACAGCGATAAGATTAAACATTGGAGGTTAAAAGGTTAAAAATTTGGTATTAAATTCTTTCAGAAAGATTCCGTTCACACCTCAAGTGAAATTAGTCAGGGGATTTGGCCACTATCTTTTAATTATCATTCTCTCCCCCCCCCCATCCCCACAATCCCAAAAGTGCCTAAATGGAACCCAACTCCAAGAGATGTTTGACCGGCCATAAGCAGTGACAGTTTCGGTGCCGTTGGAGACTCCTCGGTTGTTTTCATGAAGGCCAATTTGGCAGAACCGTTTAGCAGTGGGATTAAGATTTTTATTGGTTTGACGTGGAGTAAGGAGGTCTGATGACCCCCCCCCCCCAAGAAAAACAAAAACAAAGATGAAAAGATACATGGAGAAAGATACTTATAAAATAAAATAAATTGAAATGTTTGCAAAATAAAACACTGTTTTGTGAAATGTTTACAAAAACTGCTTTGTGAAATTTTTGCTAAATAATAAAAAAATGCTTTGTGAAATGTTTGCAAAAAACTCTGCTTTGTGAAATGTTTGCAAAATGAATAACAGGTTTGTGAAATGTTTACAAAATAAAAAGACGTTAGAAAGAATAATTAGAATAAAGAAAGGAAAGAATACACAATATCGACATATACAAAAATATGAGACATTCTCGGAAGAACGTCAGAGAGAGAGAGAGAGAGAGAGAGAGAGAGAGAGAGAGAGAGAGAGAGAGAGAGAGAGAGTCTGTGCTCTGAATATGTGTGTGTTTTCAATCACACCTCGTATATATTCTTGCGAAATGTCTGTTAAAAAATATTTTTCAATAAATTTTAATTTCATTGGTCGTCTACTGAAATAACATGTTTCTCAGGTTTTAGCAGTGGAGCAATAATTGATAAACTATTTTTCTACTATAGCATGTTCGATCCTCACTCTCTGTTCCATAAATTGTCACCTTGTGTTTGATTATCTGATTAGCGGTAGTCACGGAAAAAAAGTCATCTCTTCAAGTACCGTGACCAGCATAGGACAACATTTGGTGCCGGGACCAGGATAGGACAGCATTTGGTGCCGGGACCAGGATAGGACCACATTATCACTGGCCTGATGACCATGTCAACATTTCAATGGAACGTAAACTTCAACAGGAAATTCAAGATTACTTTACAACATTATTCAATTTGAAAAGACTGGTACAATTACCCCCCCCCAAAAAAAAAACCAACTGGTAGTTTATGTCGACAAACGGAAGAATCCTATATATCGAGTCATTTACCTGAAACTAATTCATTTCAATCGATTCAGAATCTCATTCAGAGATTTAAATCATTAGCGTCAGAGCCAACCAATTAATGAGGAGTTGCCTTGTGAGTTATATATATATATATATATATATATATATATATATATATATAGTCTAAAGAAATCTTTTGTAACATGAAATTGCTATGTATAAATTATATGTATCTAAGTATCTATTAAATTCTGTATTATAATGAGATCTTAGGCTTTGCATGTTCCTGTTAAACGCGAAGCACGTATTTGACCCGAATTCCATGACACTTACACCATGTATTTCATAATTATCATTATCATTTTATTGATTTTGTTGGATTATTTTGGCGTATAATGTGTGCTGAAGATTGCAACTTGTATTTATAGACGCTCCCAAAACAGCGTTGGCTGAATTGGCCAATCAAAACGCTAAAATATGTATTTGATTTACTATTTAAAGGCATTGATAAATTGTCGCACAATTGCTAGCTGGCTCTACAGACGAACAAACGAGGATTACACACCTCTCTTAACACGGACTAACTGGTGAGGATTATACAATTCTATAACACGGATCAGGCTGACTAGGATTAAAACTGATATTACATCTTTCTACTTGAAGAAAGGGTCAAACTTTATGCCGCAATGGATCTCCACTGTAAATGCTTTCACCTACAGCCCTGGAATGGCCGCATTAATCGTAACAGATTTGTATGCTGTATGACGTAACGGTTATCGTCGTGAGAAGTGGATTTGGCTAATAAGTGTTAATAGTTGTAACATGTTAATTGACAATATTGAGAATAAACTTTGTAAACTCACAAATGGTTGGTCAAAGTTCCGATTAAAATATCCCATGTTCAGTATTTACAGTCAGTCGGTGAGATTGATCTTTTCTGTGGCTAGACTTAGAGTTAAATGGCTATCATTTAATTAAATCTGTTGAAAGGTTTGACATATTAAACGACAATACAGAGAATAAACATTGTAAACTCACAAATGGTTGGTCAATGTTCCGAGTCAATTTCCAGTTTTCAACTTTTACATACTTATCAGCCCCTCCGCTCGAGTAGGATGTGACATAAGGTCAATTCCATAAGAGGACATTTAATAGGTTTGAATTCAGAGTTTTCTTTCTCCTAATCTGGTTGCCTAACCAAGGTTAAAAAGCCCAGTCTGCCCTATTATTTATCCATAGCTGTAGGAAGAATAGTTGGATATATACCTTTCCCAAAACAGGAATAGCCTGACTAAGATCATCCTTCTCCAAATCTACAACCAGTTTGAATTCAGGGTTTTCCTTCGCCTAGTTCAGCTATATACCAAGGTTAAAAGCCCAATCTGTCTAACTATTTACATATAGGTGGGTGGGGTGGAGTAGAATAGTTTGATACATATTTTTTCGATAGGGTATTAACACGGTAATCTAATCAATAGCTACATAAATGAGAGTAACCTTCCTTAGTTTATTTCACTTTAAGGAAGCCATATGTTTTGGTCGGCTATTTTCATTTCATCGTAAATCTACACTGAAAATAAAATTTGTTCGAAATGAGAATCGAAATCACTAACAATGGCCTGCAAATCTCCCTTGATAACCATTGCATTACGCGAGGTGCCCATTGTGCGTATAAGGAATACACATGTTCCTGTTTAAAATATTTAACAATCTAATGTTATATTCTGGGAAAAAACTGCATGTTTTAACATGAAAATATCATAAAATGTGTTCTTAATTGTGCTTGCGCATTATTATTTGAAACGAACTTAATTTATTAAGGACACATTTTATTATATGTTCGTGTTAAAACACGTAGTTGTATTGATTACGGTGAAATGAAAATGGCCGACCAAAACATATGGCTTTCTCAGAGTGAAATAAACAAGGGGAGGCTACTCTCATTTATGTAACTTATGTTCAGATTACCATTCACGCTATGTGAAATGCAGCCAGCCTCGTCCAGGATTTGAACTCGATTCACTGTTTCTATTTCTTCCAACAATAACTATTATATAGGGTTACCTATTTTTGTCATCTGCTAAGAGTTTTAAAAACGAATTAAACATATTAAATCTATTATTTAAGGTCAAACTTTGTCTAAATCGATAAGGAGTAATGAAGGTCATTATGACCATCATTAGAAAAAGAAAAATATCATTACATATGCAATTTATTTTTTATACAATTTATACATTTTTCTAGGAAAAGTTAACTCGAATTTATTCTGATCTATCGTGTTCAATAATGGTTTTAAAATAGTTTTAAAATACTTATAAACATTTTTTTTGTTTCTATTCATAACTTCGGTCTTTTATCTCATTATTTATACTGTAATTAGTATCAAAAATGACCAACTCGCAAAAATGTTACGCCCCCAACATAGGGGGTGGGGTCAAAATTAAGTGACCTGAAAAAATGATGTTTTGAAATAAAATAAATAGTGCATTATAAAGATCATTCATTGATAATAAACACTGAAAATTTTATTAAAATCCGATAATTCCCTGATTTTTGGTAAATTATTTTCTCTAGATGGGGATAAAGTCGTTTTGTCAAAAATGCAATTTAGTCTCATTTTGGGTATTCCTACTATTATCCCACGCAAATGCAAAGACGCTCACAAGATGGTTTCTTATTTCAGGCAAAACTTCAAGTTAAATGGTCAACAAAGATTAGGAATTTTATACTAATCGCATTAATTATTTTCCCCAGAATATAACATTAGATTGCTAAATATTTTAGACGGGAACATGTGTATTCCTTATACGCACAATGGACACCTCACGTGGTGTAATGGTTAGCAAGGGGGATTTGCAGGCCATTGTTAGTGAGTTCGATTCTCATTACGCGCCCCATACTTCTGGCCTTGTGCCACATCTAAAATAAGCTTGGTAATTAACTATACACACGAACAATCCAGTAAGCTATTAATATCATGAGTAGTTATTTAAAGCTGTAATTGTTTAGAATTAGTATTATCATTAGTTACGATCTATCTATCTATCTATCTATCTATCTATCCACTGCACACAGTTCATATTTGTTCCCTGCATGAAGTTTATATCTATCTATCTTTATATCTATCTATCTATCTATCTAGCCACTGCACACAGTTCATATCTATTCCCTGCACGAAGGTAATATCTATCTATCTATCTATCTATCTATCTATCTATCTACTGCACACAGTTCATATCTATTCCATGCATGAAGTTTATATCTATCTATCTATCTATCTATCTATCTATCTATCTATCCACTGCACACAGTTCATATTTGTTCCCTGCATGAAGTTTATATCTATCTATCTTTATATCTATCTATCTATCTATCTACCCACTGCACACAGTTCATATCTATTCCTTGCATGAAGGTAATATCTATCTATCTATCTATCTATCTATCTACTCACTGCACACAGTTCATATCTATTCCATGCATGAAGTTTATATATATATATATATATATATATATATATATATATATTATATATATATATACACTGCACACAGTTCATATCTATTCCATGCATGAAGGTAATATCTATCTATCTATCTATCTATCTATCTATCTACTCACTGCACACATATCTATTCATGCATGAAGTTATATATATATATATATATATATATATATATATATATCCCACTGCACACAGTTCATATCTATTCCATGCATGAAGGTAATATCTATCTATCTATCTATCTATCTATCTATCTATCTATCTATCCACTGCACACAGTTCATATCTGTTCCCTGCATGAAGTTTATATCTATCTATCTATCTATCTATCTAGTTAGATATCTATCTATCTATCTATGTATTTATCTATCTATCTATCTATGTCTGCCTGTTTGTCTTGCTTCATATATATATATATATATATATATATAATCACCTGTTAGCTGTTCATTTGGATACGACATTATCAAAGAAAATATTTTTGATGTTGGTGCTTAACTTCGTTGACAATATAAACCGGTGTGGAATGAGAAGATGAAGTTAAGACAGACCTTTTTGCTTTTAGTTTTTCTTTGCGAGAAATGTTTTGTTTGTAGATAAAACCAGAAAGTCTTTCACTTGTGGCCACAGTTTGGATTAGGACCTACCCATACCCCTACCCATTCCCCCCCCATTCACCCTACCCATTCCCCTACCCATTCCCCCAATTGGTACCAATTAAAAACACCCAACGAAATCTCCTGAGACGCCCACTGTTTTTTTTAATGGCCGTCGTGTTGGATTCAAACGTTATCGGCTCTGTCGTCACTGAATTCCACACTTGATTCGTTTTTCATTTCTGCTTACTCCTTCGTCATTATCTATCTATCTATCTATCTATCTATCTATCTATCTATCTCAGCAGCAATTCCATTAATGTATATATCTTAGTTCATTATCTATCTATCTATCTATCTATCTATCTATCTATCTTAACAGTTCATATGAATGTATATATCTTAGTTCATATCTTTCTATCTATCTATCTATCTATCTATCTATCTTAGCAGTTCACATAAATGTATATATCTTATTTCATTTCTATCTATCTATCTATCTATCTATCTATCTATCTTAGCAGTTCGAATGAATGTATATATCTTAGTTCATATCTATCTATCTATCTATTGATCTATCTATCTTAGCAATTCACATGAATGTATATATCTTAGTTCATTATCTCTCTCTCTCTCTCTCTCTCTCTCTCTCTCTCTATATATATATATATATATATATATATACATGTGTGTGTATTTGTGTGTGTGTGTGTGAATGTGGTCTCATCTATACCACCTTATCTATATCTCAACAGCTCAGTCCTATAAAACTTTAGTTGTGTAGAGATTTCGATCTTCAGTTGTAATTTTGTGGTGACTTTTTCCAGACAAAACTAAGCAATTTGAATAATTATGTCCTTTCCGATCCATCTCACTACATTCGCACATTTTTCTTTTACTTTTTAAAAAATCTATATGGGGGGGGGTAATTTTCAATTTTGAGAGTTTCCTAAATTTCTTTTTTCTTTTACGAATATTGAAATTTACTTTTTTTTTATTTTTTTTTTTTAAATCTTTCGTCTTCTTTCAGTTTGAAAAGACTTCTTTAAATTCTTCTTCGCTTAAAAAATGGCCTCGTGGTAAATACTTTCATTCTTTATTTCTTCTTTATTTTTTATTTTGTAATTCCTTTTTATCTTTCCTTTTTTATTTTCTATTTAATTTAATCAGTTTGCTTCTTTCTTTCTTTTTTCTTTCTTTTTAGTTTTGTCTCTGGAGTTTACTTCTTTCTTTCTTTCTTTTCTATTTAATCTCTTCAGTTTGCTTCTTTCTTTCTTTCTTTTTTATTCATTTTCTGTTTAAACTTTTCAGTTTCTTTCTTTCTTTCTTCCTTTCCTTTTTATCTATTTCTTTATTTTCTGTTTAAACTCTTCAGTTTCTTTCTTTCTTTCTTTCTTTCTTTCTTTCTTTCTTTATTTTCTGTTTAAACTCTTCAGTTTCTTTCTTTCTTTCTTTCTTTCTTTCTTTTTTTCTTTCTTTCTAAGCTTTAGTTTCCTTAGCTTTAATTACCTCTCAGTCTTTTCGCAGAATTACTCCAAGAGCATTCCGCAAGTATCACATATCAGGCCAGATCCAAACTCAAATCTATTCTCACGAACGAAAATATTTGTCTCCCCTCCCCTGGCTCAACTCCCCGGGGTCTGTCAACAAATCTTTGACTAACACTTGTTTTCCTGCTTATTCCTTCCTTATTGAATGTTTTCATTTTCGCCGACTTGTTTGTCTCAATTCGTTCGCTTCTCTAAACTCTTTGTGCCGGTTCTGCGAAAATGTTTCAGCTTAGGATTGGCCCAAGCATGCTTGACCCCCGCGATACCCCCGGGGAAATAGGCGAACTTTTTTGGAAAAACAAATGCTGAAATTTCGAACGAAAGTCGCCATCTTGGAAAAGAAAATTCTATTTGGTGTTTTATCGTGTCAGATTTTCCTAGTTTAAGAAAAAAACACACACACACACACACACACACACACACAGAAGCGCTTAGCGTAACGGTTATCACCGTAGGAAATGGAATCTGTAATCCGATTTCAAATCCTGGATGAGGCTGATTGCTTTTCACTTCACACTGTATAAAAACATGAATCCGTCTGATCCTTCCCACCTCAGTCTGGGGGAAATAGTTGAGTAGACTGGGTTATTTAGCATTGGTCTAGCAACCGGTCTAGGAGAAGGAAATCTAAATCAAACCACTTAAAATCGACTGGGTTATTTAGCATTGGTTTAGCAACCAGTCTAGGAGAAGGAAATCTAATTTCAAACCACTTAAGAATTAACCTTGTGTCACATCCTGCTCACAGCAAAGGAGTTGGGTACCCCTCCCCACACCCACACCTACAATCACACACACACACACACACACACAAAACAACAGAAAGGAAGAAAGAGACGGATAGACAAGGGGAGTATGAAAAGAAATGCGACGAAGAGGATAAAATAAAAGGAGAGAAGGTAACAGAGAAAAAGAGATACAAAGAGAAAGAAAAGAAAAGAAAGAAGAGAGAGAGAGAGAGAGAGAGAGAGAGAGAGAGAGAGAGAAGAGAGGATAAAGAGAAATAAAAAGTAAAAAGCTGATGGGGGAAAGAAGAAGAAGAAGAAGAAGAAAGAAGAAGAAGAAGAAGAAGAAGAAGAAGAAGAAGAAGCTAGATAGATAGATAGAGAGGGTGGGGATAAAATAAATAAATAAAGGAAAAAGCTGAGGGAAGAAGAAGAAGAAGAAGAAGAAGAAGAAGAGATAGATAAATAGACGAGGAGAGAGAGAGAGAGAGAGAGAGAGAGAGAGAGAGAGAGAGAGAGAGAGACGGAGTTAAAAGCAAGAACAAGAAAAATGAAAAGAGAAAGAGAGTTATCTTGTACTTGGTTCCTATTTCATTTGAATTAAACTGTTTTAATGAAACTCCTTCAACACTCCAAGTATCATTTGATTAATCACCCTAACTTTTCGCGGGGGGGGGGGGTGGTTGAGACATGTTATTATTGACACACAAAAACGACCTGAGGATTTTTAGTTCAAAATTCAGACTTAAATCTAATTTGCCTGTACAAGTCAACTCCCATACGACAGAGGTAAATTTTATATATATATATATATATATATATATATAATATTATATATTAAATGTGAGCCAAATTTGCTTTTTAAAAATGAAGATTACTTAAAAGGTTGGTTTAGCTCATTCGGTAGAGCATCCGCCGAGGGAGTCGCAAGGTTCCTGGTTCGATACCGTCCCCGCCAACTCAGCGTATGAGTAGCAAAGATTGGGTAATCTGATCTGTGCGCGAAAGCGGGGAGCTGATGGTAGGTATGGTGCTCCACCCCAGCAAAAACAATCTTCCTGGTCTTGCGCTAGCGAAAAGAGGATAGACTTCCTCGCTGTCCAGCTGATACCGACAATATACCACTCCATCAATTTTTCTTACTTTAACTTAATAGTTATTCAATTATCAAAAAAGTTACATTTGACACGGAGTAACCCCCCCCCCATACCAAAGCACCAGTGGAGGCGCGTTGTATTATGATTATCGTCGTAGGAAATGGACACGGTGAGACGAGTTCAAATCCTTGACGAGGCTGTTTGCATTTCACATTGCATTAATACCCTTGGGTATATTCTTTCTCCATCTATGGGTAAATAGTAGGACAGATCGTGCTCTTTAGCGTTGGTTAGAGAACCAATGCTGGAGAAGGAAAACTCTGAATTCAAACCACTTAAGCTCTTCTTAAGAATTGAGCTTGTGCCACATCCTACTCGGGCTTGGTAAATATGCATACCAACGCACCCTATTGCTGTAAGGAAGTAGTAAAACCAGAAATTGGTGTTCCCAAGACCCCCGGTGTTGTACTGCTGATGTGACACTAATAGCCAAGTTGTTCCTCTCTTAGAAAAAGGGATATCTGCTGCATGGGCAACTATCGGTCTTCATGACAACTTTGCTTTGGCCAGTGCAAAGTTGCAGATTCATAATCTCGCAATACTGGCGGATTCCATAAATAAAACTGAGAAATCGATTGTCGACATCGATTTCTCTCCCTAATTTGAACAGGTGAATTTACTGAGCCGTAAATGGAACACACCAAAACTTTTAATGATTTCTAGAGACTGAAGAGTGACACAACAAGACCAAGACTTATCTATCGCACAACCCAAACACCATTAAAGCATAAAAGTAACTCCGACGAACATGCTTGTATGGATGTATTTACCAAACACAAGCTGGATGAGACACAAGGTCAATTTCACTCTTAAGCGGAGTTTAACTGGTTTGGATTCTGGGTTTTCCTTCTCCTAGACTAGTCGTCGTACACGGCTTAAAAAAATCCAGTGTCCCACTATTTATTCATAGCTGGAAGGAGAATAAGTGGATTCATACCTTTTCAAAGGGTATTAGCGCTATGTGAAATGTAACCAGCCCCGTCAAGGATTTGAACTCATCGTGTCCATTTCCTACGACGGTAACCATTACACAACGGGCACCTCTACTTTTATGTAAGCAATATTCACTTCACGAGAGTTAATTGATTGGTTGCTTGATTTTAAAGACATGTTAACCCGTTTGGAGTTATTTTATGCCTTAACGTTAGGGAATTTGTGTACATTGTACGTTTATAATCACACACACACACACACACACACACACACACACATATATATATATATATATATATATATATATATATATATATATATATACTATAGTGTGGATTGTCACTGTTTCAGCTTTTACTGGAACGGTGTGTCATAATGCAGTATTATAGGAAGAGTGCTCAATATAAAAATAGAGCTGTTATATAATATAATAAAATAAATATATAAAGGTTTTACATCTCTATTTATTTGATGACAAAGGAACAGTCACAACCATTCTGGTTTCATGCATGCGTAAGCGCAACCAATCTTCAGGTGACGTTGTTTCAAATGCATTTGAAACAACGTCACCTGAAGATTGTAGACGGAATCCTTAGAGGTAGCATTAAAAGGATGACTCCACACTATCGAGATCTCCAGAAACGGAATCTTATCATCAAATAGTATTATATATTATACTTCATTACTCCTTTT
>CM042146.1:124342169-124355211 GCA_023376005.1 Doryteuthis pealeii
GGAGTAATTCTCTTAAGACTCATCGATAGGGCTAATATTTCTTGAGTTAATCGTGCGTAAAGGAAGCTACGGAAACTGAGATTACGGATCAGAGAGGTCGCTGTTCAAGAACACGTATTTCGGAAACAGCTCATTTCTTCCTGGGAATGTATGAGGTGTTGGGAAGAGGGGGTAAGTTTCCGGTATCCACCGACATTATGAAAATGGGACTTAGTCATTGCGAATGCCGCTAAGTAGTGGATTACTTATATTCCAGTGAGTCAGATTGTTGAGTAGTGTCATACACATGTGGGTCGTATGTGTATTTTTGACACAGACATCACGCGCTCAACTAATTTGTGTGTATGTGTGTGTGTGTGTGTGTGTGTTCAAGAGAAGGGGGAAAGGGAGAGCATGTAAAAGCTTTCAAGTATTTTGGGACAAAATAATATCCCCAAATTCCCAGAATGCATCAGTAGCGGAAGAGGGAGGCTTAATTATTATATCTGCCGGTAGGTAGCCTATGTCTACAGCTTGCTGAGTCAGTCGACCGAGAGGCGTTTTGCTGAGTGAATCAAGCGTGTATTTCAAGGATCGTGCACATGACTGAGTCAGTTCACACACACACACACACACATACACACACATACAGACGCTCGTGAGCACACATACACACACGCTCGTGCGCGCGCACACACACGCAGTAGATCATCTTCAGCTGACCCCCTTCCGATCACGACCTCTAGACTCTCATCAGTAAGAGAATTTAATACTTCTATACAATAACTCAATCCGTCTCCTGAAGAAGGATAGATCGAAACATTATAACGTCGACATTACTATCGATAATAAACATCCATCCAGTACAACATTCCGTGTCTGTCTACTTTTCTGCACATATATACATATATCTATCTGTGTGTGTGTTTTGTGATGGATGATGGAAAACTTTTTTGGTTGTATTAGAAGCATGGAAAAGTACAAAATAGAAATATTAACTGAAATTCAAAATGATGAATATTAACTTATTTTTTATATCATTTTTAAATCCTGTAGAATGATTGTATTTTTTTTTCTTTTCTTTTAATTCTAAAATCACGTGTTAGTTGAATGGATTCTCTGCTTTGATGTCGTTTTCATTGTACTTTTCCATGTTTTAATACAACCGAAAAATGTTCCCAACGTCCATTAAATATATCTGCAAAGAAGCATACGTAGACTCACCACCACCACCACCACCACCACCACTATCTACCTCTCTCACTCTCCCCCCTCTCTCTCTCCCTTATATATATATATATATAACATTTTTTGTATATATTTAATTGCATGGAAACTAATCTGCTACCATATTGGTTTTATCCTCTTTTAAATTTGCTTATTTAAATAGTGAAAGATTTTGAATATATATATATATATATATATATATATATATAAATATATATATATATATATATACCAACCCACCCCTCTGCACGAGCAGTATGTGACACAAGGTCAATTTCTTAAGCGGAGTTCAGCAGGTTTGAATTCAGAGTTTTCTTTCTCCTAGACCGATTGCCTAACCAAGGTTAAAGAGCCCAGTCTGCCCTACTGTTTATCCATAGCTGGAGGGAGAGAAGGATTCATACCTTTTCCAAGGATATTAGCGCTAAGTGAAACGCAATTACCACATCCAGGATTTGAACTCGGGGCGACGAGTCCATTTCCCATGACTTTAACCATTACATCACGCTCTTCCATTTTTGAATATATATACACTCGTGAACAAAATAAATGGGCCAAGCAAGTATTATACATTTCATTGTACAAAAAGCTAAATTAAACAAAATACAATTGAACACAAAAAAACGAGTCTTATATACACAGAACAAGACATTTACTTTAATAAATGCTTAGAATGGAATCGCTTCCCCCTTTGATTTCTTTAAAAGATTAATCCTTTTAACGATGCTCTCAACCAACTTGGAACACTCTGAAGAGGGGATGCTATTACATTCATTTTGCAGAGCTTTCCACAGTTTTTCTTTGTTCGAAAAAGTTCTTCCAGCCAATGCACGAGATATTATGGCCCAAATATTCTCGATTGAGTTTAAATCGGGGCTTTGGCCAGACCAAAACATCCCATCAATTGAATTATCGGCAAGCTATTTCTTAGGGACTTTAGCGGTGTGTGCAGGTGCATTATCTTGTTGAAAAATAATGTTATGGGATAATCCCAGCTTCTGGATACTTGGAAACAGACCTGTTTCTAATATTCGAATATATTCCTTTGCATTGATTGACGCCTCACATCTAATAAGTTCCCCAACTCCTGCGGCATTAAAAGTTCCCCATACCATTATCCCTCCATTCCCGTGTTTCACTGTCGTTTTTATGCAACTTGGCGATTATCTTTCTCCGGATCTTCGAATGCAGCGTTCGGGAGCATCACTAAAAAGACAAAATCTTGATTCATCGAACCAGAAAACATTTCTAAACCATTCTGTATAATATATAACACAAGACAAATGTCTTTCTATCATTGATGTTCTTCTTAGATAATAATGGCTTCTTTGCGCACCTTTTTTGAAGAAAATACCATTTCCTTCAATCGTCTAGATATTATCATTCTAGAAATGGAATTTCCATCCGCTGTTTTGAATTGTTTGCTATGGTCAACATAAGTTTTCTTTCGGTCCTTCAAAACAGTCCTTTTAGGCCTGTGGTCGTCCTTCACAGTGGATGCTCTAGGGCGACCAGATCCAGATTTCCTTTTTACTGAACCTTCGATTTCGAACCTTTGACCAATTCGTTTCACAGCAGAGAGAGATGTTGTCACATTTTCTTTTTTCAAAATATCGAAAATCTACTTGTAATTCATATTAGACTGCCTTAATCCTGCAATTCGGTTTTTCATATCCTCGCCCAGATGCGGTCTTACCTTTTTAGGACTCATTTTTACCACTAAATTATTATATACTATAATATTAATAAACTGAAAAATAGGAATTTGCAGTTAAATTTCAGTAAATTCCTGAAAAATATCGAAAAATCTATTTTCTTCCTTCTTTCAATCTTGGCCCATTTTTTCTGTTCACGAGTGTATGTGTGTGTGTGCAATCTTAGTTAAAAAGAAGACGCAAGGAAGAATGTATGACTTAAAAAAGCTTTCCTTTTTTAAGAACAAGGAAACGTAATTCAATCAAATGAATGCAAAATCGTTTGAAAAATTTAGGGTTTCCAGCCATTATTCACGAATGTTGCAATCTGCTTTTAAGGGATTTAAACAAAGTTAATTTTCATTGTCACGAGGCATTAAAAGGTGGGATCAATAGGCATTTTTTGCATATTCATATTAGTACTTTTTAAATAAAGTTGGCGTTGACAAAAAAACAAACATTTTCTACTCCAAATCTAATCTAATCTAATCTAATCTATCTATCTATCTATCTATCTATCTATCTATCTGTTTACTGAAGAGCTATCGCAAAATAGTTCAACAAGTAAAAAGTAAAATAATCTTGATTTAACTCTCTTTCACTATTTTTTCTTTCTTTCTTTCTTTCTTTCTTTCTTTCTTTCTTTCTTTCTTTCTTTCTTTCTTTCTTTTCATCTTTTCATTATGCTCGATTGCGACAGATTAGCGTTATCGCTTTCGCGCGCTCACCCTCTCTCTATATTGTCCCTACTCTCTATCTTTCCTTTTTCTTGTTATATTCTTTCTGTATAGCATGTCGTTTTTCGTTCCTTTCTTTCTTTATAATAAAATAAAAGTGAGAGAGACTTGAATAAAGATTATTATACTTTTTACATATTGAAATATATACAATAGTTCTTAAGTAAACATACCAAACATTGTAATAATTAAATTATCATACTGTGAAATATCCACAGGTCCTGCCAGTAATATTTTATTACATTAAAACTGAAATACTTGCATCCAGGGGCAGTGGGGGGGCATACGTTTTTCTTTATCTGATTAATATAAGTAAAACAGATCATGAAAAAATAAAACTGATCGATATTGATCAGATGATGAGAAGAAACGGAAATGTCTTATTCACTGATCGATAATTTTGTAAACTGAGATTCTTACGTTATGAACAATTGTGTGTCTGCTATGTTGCCAAATGTAATTACGTATTTAACACTTCGCTTCAAGGGGAAGTTTCCCGTGGTGTAGTGGGTAGCTTTTCTTTCTCTCTCTTTTCAGTAAAGATAGATGGCAAACATACAAGTCGCTCAAGTAACTAAAAAAAAAAAAGACAGAATATTGTTGGGAGGAGAGAGAGAGAGAGAGAGAGAGAGAGAGAGAGAGAGAGAGAGAGAGAGAGAGAGAGAGCAGCATGAATTGGAGAAAAGAGAAACTGAAAAGAGAGAAAGGGAAGTGTTATAGAGAAAGGATAAATAAAAGTATAACGTAACACTTCTCTCTCTCTCTCTCTCTCTCTCTCTTCTCTCTTTCTCTTTGTGTGAGTGATAAATGAGAGATAGAGAGATAGAGAGAGAGAGAGGAAGGAAAGAGAGAGAGTGAGAGAGGGGGAGAGGGAGAGAGAGGGAAGAGGAGAAGATATCCTACTATGTTGAACTGACATATTATATATATGACACAATATATATATAATATAATATAATATATATATATGTGTGTGTGGTGTTTGGTGAAGAGATGGAAATGAATCCGACAGTTATGTAGTATAATTAAGAAAATTAAAATTTCAAACCTGTCTTTTTTCAATTTTCCTGATATACTACACAACACACACACACACACACACAACACACACACACACATACATATATATATATATATATATATATATATATATGATATATATTATATATTAATATTAAGTTAAGGAGTAAAAGCAGATAAAACACAATAACTTCATTCAATTTAATTTTCGCATCGGTGGTATTATATGAGCCTTCGTCACTGACGAAGCCCGTTAAAAACCAAGGCGAAATATTCTGGTTTTATTCAATCAACTTTTAATTACATTTAGTTGAATTTTACCCAATCTTTTTTCTTTTCTCATATATATATAATAATATATATATATATATATACATGTTTTCATTCGAAGGTAGGAAACAGATAAACGCATAAAGGGTTGACATCATAAAACAAACAAATCAAACTGACCATAGTAAAACGCAACCGGGCAGACACAAACACATTCGAAATAGAGAGACTGACATTTTTATCAACCACGCTTCCCGCACCAAAAAAAAGAAAACCCCCCAAAAACTCCAACACCCCCCAAAAAAAATCCCGCCCAAAAACAAAAAAACAAACAAAACAACAAGAAACAAACAAACAGACTGACAAGAGAAAACTCAACAGAAGTGCATGATAATTGAAAATACCCCCCCAAAACACATACACAAAACAAAAAGTAAAACCCGCTAAAAAAACAAAAAACAGCAAAACAGAAAAACCAGACAAATTGAGATGGAGAGAGAAAGGAAAATCTACAAAGACGGCTGACAGAGGGTGGAGAAAAAAGCAAAAGAAAGGGCAGCTGGATACAGACAAGTGAGACATGGCAGATTTATATGGTCCTAAATGATCGACATGAATCGATAGAAATAAATGAAAATTCAGCCGGAAAATCGATTATTTAATACGGATTTTTTGGGATTGGAAAATGGAGCGTTTTAAAGTTAATAACCACTAGATAAATATGAAGTGTGACTTTTTCAATCTGTCTCTTCTCATTACGGTTCGATTATATCACACCCACACCACAACACACACAACACACACACACATAAATATTATATATTATATATCAGGTGTTCAAGCGTATCAAGATTTTTTGTACTTTTTGACAAAATATTTGTATTCTGAAAAATTAACGCTGCCATTCATTTGTTCATTTCTATCTTGGTAAATAGAGTTTCAACTCGTAGCTTTTTAGAGACATCTCCGTTGTATTCTGAAAAATTAAGTTCCATTCATTGTTCATTTCTATCTTTGGTAATACAGCTTTAATCTTGATACTTTTCTGACAACTTACTATATATAATATATATATATATAATATATATATAGTTTAACTTACCAGTTACTAAATGAGAATAAGCTAAACGGGAGGTTGGAACATAAAATACGAATGTTTTAACTTACAAATAATTATCGTGAAAAAGGTAACTCTTGTAGTGGTATACGACTATTCAGTCAGCCATAATACTCCTGTATTTATGAGATAAGGACATTTATAATATAGACAAATATAATTCACCTTGAATATGTTGTATAAGACGAAAGTACTTGGTTCTGGCCAATAATGGTTCTTTGGGGAATCATTAATGGTTTTAAGATTGTACCCAATAGATTATTAGGGAAGCTTGAAACCCCCCCATTGTTTTTGTTATCGAATTTGTTTGAATATATAATCCAATCCAGACCGTATTTCGGATACACAAGTTCTCAGTATGCGAGCCTAGCAGGCTCCGTCCAGTAGGGATAGTAACCCGCCCTCGTGATAAATAGTCAGGCTGTCTTAACCATCGTCGCTACCCGTCTACAGACTGGAGAGTATGGTTTACCTATGAATAAATACAATGTTATATGTACAGGCTGCCAGAGTTCTACTTCGTTTATAGTGAGAGCGTTTGTTTAGTTAGTGCGGTGGTCCGTCCGCCGAAATCCCTCTAAGTGCTATGGCTATAAGTTTTGTGGTTGGAATATTCTTCTAGGAACCTTTTATCTCTCTTCACTCTTTTCTTTTTTTATCTCTCTCCTCCCCTTCTCTCCCTCTTGTCTTATCTATCTTCTCTGTGTTGTGTGTGTTTGTGTTTGGGTGTGTGTGTGTGGTGTGGTTGTTGTGTGTGTAATCCTTTTTCACCTAGATACATTAGAATTTTTTTAATTCAATGGAACGCTCAATGTACTGATAATTTTGAACATTATATGCAAGAGCCAATATTTGTAAACTTTGAATAGAGAAAAACTCGCCGATGAGAGCATTTGTAAATCTATTTCTCTAGATTTCTACTTTTTATAGTCTTGTTTCATATATAATATATCTATAGTATATATATATATATTATATTATATATATATGTAATGTGTGTGTGGTGTGTGTGTGTGTGTTTTCGCGGTGTTAAGAGTTTCATGTGTGGTTTAACGAAACTAATGCGGGTAGACCGTAAGGGAAGCTCAATGTGCCTAGTGCCAGTGAATGAAGGAAGAGTAAGTATTCAATAAATGGAAGGAAAAAAGACTTTAAACTTGATTCATAGTACACTAATTATTTCAACCGTATAGTCAACGGCATCTTATGTAATCAAAGAAACATACTCTTACTGAGAATTTCAAAGTAGACATCGGCTTCTTTAAATCTATCAATTTGGGGGCCCCCGAATTGATAGTTTAAAAATTGATTAAAAGGAAAAGTTTTCCTTCATTGAGTTGAATATATATATATATATATTATATATTATATATATATATATTTAAAATTTTCAACAGCTATAGACTATTTCAGGGAACCCAAATGAAGTTATCAAGTCGTTCCCATTTGATTTCTCATGATAAATTTTGTCTGGGATGAATGAGAGACAACATTGAGCTCTGCAATTCGACTTTTGAAAATTATACGTCGGAAAGATTTTTCACTTGATCTTTAGATCATATATATATAAATATATATATTATATATTTAATATATATTAATATATATCCTAACCCGTTGGATGTAATAAGTATGGGGCATTCCGTGAGGATTTATCCTGTTTGAAGAGAAATGAAACTTGCTTGCTACACATTAACCCAAGAGGGAAGACCTAATATGCATATACACAACACAACAACACGACGACACACACCACACACCATTGCACACACACACACACACACACCCACACAGTCATATAGTGTTAATTGATGATATAGATTATAATGTAGTACATATGAATAAAATATTTCATATTTTAATCTTATTGTAATATTGTTTCTGATACATAATAATCAAACATATCAGTGTTGTGTGTGTGTTGTGTTGTGTGTGAGAGAGGAGAGAGAGATGAGGGGGAGAGAGAAGGGGAAGAGGGAGAGGAGCATTAGTGGTGTGCGTGCTATAGGCTTATAAGGAGTAGCCGACTAAAACTCTGCATATCGAAGGTTTGGTCATCTCAATCAAATCGATGCCTGACTTGATGATTGATGCATTTCGAAGACAAGCTAAACAATGAAGAATCATAATTGATAAATAGATTCATACCAATCGATTTATTGATTACTTGGAAAAGTGAAATTTAATTGCTAAATCGAGAATAAAAGAACTTTATCAGGAGATCTGGGATAGATAATGATAGAAGAGAGATGCTTTTTACTAGCTTTGCTGGCATGGGGCACAGAGGCGATGTAAGTGGCCCCAATGAGAATCGACTTACAACATCGTCTGCAATCGAGCTTCGCTACATTAAGCCAACGTGAGATGCCCACTGAAAGCATATAATGTGTGAGAAAATGTGCGTGTGTGGCTTGTGTGTATTACACTACATACATAATTCGTAGGCTAACCCGACTCCATTTTATCAAGGTCGGAAATTTGCTGCGGGTTGGCAAAATACTCAGTCGATCAGACCTAAACGTGTAGAAGCCATCTACAATCTTGAGCCAATAAAGGGCGAATAAGGTAACGAAAGTGTCAGGAAAACTCGAACATCTCACAGTGGTTCGTCAACTTTCCCGATCTGGCAAAAGCACCCAGAGCTGCAGAATTCTGCCTCAGTTTACCTGCATTTCTGTGTACTTATTCGCCCTTTTTGCTTCCCGATTGTAGCATGGCTTCTGAATCCACGGTTTTAGGTCCTGATCGATTGAGTATCTTGGCAACGAAAGCGAATTTCTCGACCCTTGTTTTAAACTGGATTCGTGTTAGCCTACGAATTTGTTGTAGTGTTAACGTACATCAAGCTACACACGCATTCATTTTTTCTCACACATATACTTGGCTTTCAGTTGGGGCATCTCGACGTGGCTTAATGGTTAGCGAGCTCGATTTGCAAGACGATTGTTTTTGTAAGTTCGATTCTGCATTGGGTGCCACTTACTTCGGCCTTGTGCACAATCCAAGCAACTTGTAATAGCGTCTCTCTTTCTCTCAATTATCTATCTCGCATATCTCCTGATTCAGTTTTTTTTCTCGATTTAGCATTAAATTTTCAGCTTTTCAAGTTTAAATCAATAAATCGATTGTAGAATCTGATTTATCAATTATATTTCTTCATTTGTTTGCTTGTCTTCGAAATGATCAATCGATCCATCAGGCATCGATTTTGATTGAGGATGACCAACCTTCGATATGCAGAGTTTGTCGGCTACTCTTTATAAGCTTATACACGCACACACTACTCTTCTCTCTCCTCTCTCTCTCGCCCCTCTCTCTCATCTCTCTCTCTCACACACACACACAGCTTAGCACACACACACACACTGATATGTTGATTATTTATGGTAATAGAAACATATATACTTTAAGTTAAATATATGAATATTATTCTTTCTTATATGTACTACATATATTATATCCATCATTAACACTATTGTGTGTTGTGTGTGTGTGTGTCGTGTGTGTGTGTGTGTGTGTGTGTGTGTGTGTGTGTGTCTGTGTGTGTGTGTGGTGTTATATGCATATAGGTCGTTCCTCGTGTGTGTTATGGTGCAAGCAGTTCATTTCTTCTCAAAAGGCTTAAATCTCACGGAATGCCCATACTTATTACATCCAACGGGTTAGGTATATATATACTATAATATATATATATATATATATATATAATATATATGTCTAAGATCAAGTAAAAGAAATCATTTTTCCGACGTATTAAATTTTTCAAAAGTCGTAATTTGCAGACTCATGTGGGTGCTGCTCATTCATCCAGACCAAAATTATATCTGAAGAAATCAATGGGAACGCTTGATAACTTTTGGGTTCCCTGAAATAGTCTAGTGTTAATTATATTATATTATATGATTATATATAATATATATATATATATATATATTCAATAATGAAAGGAAAATCTTTTCTTTTTTCATTTTACAACTATCATATTTCGGGGGCCCAAATTGATAGTTTATAAAAGCGATGTTACTTTGGAGAATTCTCAGTAAGAGGTCCATGTTTTGTGATTACATGAAAGATGCCGTGGACTATACGGTTGAAATAATTAGTGTAATGAATCAAGTTTATAAGTTTTTTCCTTCATTTATTGAATATCTTACTCTGTCTTTCATTCACTGGCACTTAGGCACATTGAGCTTCCTTACGTCTACCCGCATTAGTTTCGTTAAACAACTGGAAGATCTTAACTACCGGAAAACGACCACCAACATGCACACCACACACATACATATATAGTATTAATATATTATATAATTATATAGTATTATATATAGTTATAGACAAGACTATACAAAGTAGAAATCTAGACGAAATATATTTACAAATGCTCTCATTGGCCGAGTTTTGCTTCTTCCAAAGTTACAAATATTGCTCTGCATATATTTAAAATTATCATACATTGAGCTTCCATGTGGAAAAAAAAATTCTAATGTATCTGGTGGGAAAAAGATACAAACAACCCAACGCACACAACACACACCAAACACAAACACACACACACAGAGATAGTAGATATGACAGAGGGGAAGAGAAGAGGGGAGAGAGAGAAAAAAAGAAGAGTGAGAGAGGTAAAAGGTTCCTAGATAGAATTATCCCCCGACAACTTAATCTAGCCATAGACTTAGAAGGGGATTTTCGCGACGACACCGACTAAACTTAAAGACACGCTCTCTTATAATACGAATGTAGAATCTGGCGCCTGTACTATAGTCATATGTATTTATTTTTTAGGTAAAATGACTCTCCAGTCTGTAGGTAGCGGTGCCGATGGTTAAGAAGCGCTACTATGTTACTATCGTGGGTTTGACTATCCGACTGGTAGCCTGCTAACTGTTCGCCAAACTGAGAATTGTGTTTGAAATACGGTGTTTGTTGCTTGATTATATTATTCAAACAATTCGTTAAACAAACATTGGGGGGGGATTCAGCTCCATAAGTTCTGATGGTTTCAATGTTAAAAGCATTTAATGATTTCCCAGAACCCTTATTGGCAGACAGTACTTTCGGTGTTCTTATACGACCATTATCAGGTGTTATTTTGTCTATCATTATTAAAATGTCATTATCTTCTATACAGGAGATTATGCCTGATGAACTCGTTCTATACACTAAAGGTTTCCTTTTCACGTATATTATTTTGTTAATGTTATAACATTCTTTTTATTCAACTCGTTAGTTATTTTTTTTTTTTTTTTTTTTTTTTTTTTTTTTTTTTTTTTTTTTTTTTTTTTTTTTTTTTTTTTTTTTTTTTTTTTCTCATTTAGTAACTTTGTTAAGTTACAACTATATATATAATATATATATATAGATATGTTAAGGTGTGTCAGAAAAGTATCAAGATTAAAGCCTGTATTTCCAAGGATAGAAATGAACAAGTGAATGGAACATTGAATTTTTTCAGATAACAAAGGTGTGTCATAAAGTAACGAGTTTGGATAACTCAGAAAAAAAAAAAAAAAAAAAAAAAAAAAAAAAAAAAATATTTTCAAGATAGAAATGAACAATGAATGGAGCGTTATTTTTCAGAATACAAGATACTGTCAAAAGTAAAAGATCTTGATACTTTTTGGTCCCTTGTGTATATACATATACTATTTTATGGTGGTGGTGTGTGTGTGTGTGTGTGTGTGTGTGTGTGTTGATATAAATCAACGTATTGAGACAGAAGCAGATTGTGAAAAAGTGCACTTCATATTTATCTAGGTTTATCTACCTTTTAAACTTCTCCATATTTTCTCAATCCCAAAATAATCCGTATAAATTAATCGATTTTCACGGCTGATTTTCTATTTTTTCGATCGTTCATGTCCGTATCGATTTATGACATATAAATCTGCCTGTCTCAGTCTTTTGTGCTGTCCCAGCTGCCTTTCTTTTTGCTTTTTTTTTCCCCCTCTGTCGCCGTCTTTATAGTTTCCTTTGTATGCTCTGCCATCCAGATTGTCGGGTTTTGTTTTGTTTTTTTATGTCTTTTTGTTTTTTGTTTTTTTTAAAGGGGGGGTTTTTACTTTGTGTTTTTGTGTATGTTTTTTTTTGGTGGGGGTATTTTTTCATTTATTCATGCACTTTCTGTTTGAGTTTCTTCTTTGTCAGTACTGTTTTTGTTTGTTTCTTTTTGTTTTTGTTTTTGTTTTGTTTGTTTTTTGGGGGATTTTTTTTTTTGGGGGTGTTTGGGTTTTGGGCGGGGTTTTCTTTTTTTTGTGGGAGGTGGTTGTAAAATGTCAGTCTCTCTTTGAATGTGTTTGTGTCTGCTCGGTTTGGTTGTATATATGTAGTTTGCTTTGGTTTGGTTTTAGTGGCATGTCAACCTTTAGGCTTAGTCTTTTTTCCTACTTGAATGAAAATGTATATATAATATATGTAGTAGTATTATATATACTGTAATGAGAAAATAAAAGATTGGTAAAATCAACTAAAGTGTAATTAAAGTTGATGGATAAAACGAATGATTTCGCACTTGGTTTTCTTTAACGTGGGCCTTCGTCACGTGACTGAAGGCTCATATACACCGATGCGAAATTATTTGAATGAAGTTGCATTTGTGTTTTATTCTGCTTTTACTCCTTAACTTTTATATATATATATATATATAATATTATATATATATAATATATATATATATGTATGTGTGTGTGTGTGTGTGTGTGGTGTGTGTGTGTGTGTGTGTGTGTGTATAGTCAGTGAAATTAAAAAAGACAGGTTTAAATTTAAATATTCTTAAATATACTACATACTGTGGATTCATTTCCATCTCTTACCCAAAAGCACACACACCATCTATATATAAGTAATATATACTATAATATTGTGTCGATGTATATATATAATGTCGTTCAGACAATAGTAGGATATCTCTCTCCCTCTCCCTCTCTCGTCCCTCTCGCCCCTCTCTCTTCTCTCTGCCTTTCCCCCTGTCTCTCTCTGCTCTCTCTATCTTCTATCTT
>CM042146.1:124355311-124360311 GCA_023376005.1 Doryteuthis pealeii
ACTCTATGTCAGCTAGTTCATGGGGAATAATACTAGTAATTAGGCCCAAATAAATAGATAAAAGGGAAGCTTCGAATTGTCTGTGAAGGGTACAGTATTCGAAAAACATTAAAACCGGATGTTTCCTCTGCGGCACACAGAGACGGAAGTAGAAGAATGGAGGGAGAGCTTGATGCTGTCAGAATCGGTTGTGACCCAAGCAGTGGTAAAGAACCGTCGAGAACAAGTCTAGAAGCAGTCAGAAAGATTAATCAGATTTTCTCTTCTTACCGGCCTCCGACCCACGCTGTCTCATTAAAATAATAAACCTATGGCCTGAGTTAAAAAAAAATTAAAGTGTTCCCATCTTGTTTTTCCCTGTCACTTTCATGCCTTGCCGACTTATGGCTGAGTAGTCACGAGGCATAAGCGGTCTGGCAGTGACTACGTCACAAAAAGTTTGATTATTTTTTTATTGTTTATCGTAAGCGTATTTTTATGTCGTAACTTCCTTAAACTTTTGAAACGTTAATTAAAATGTTTCTTTTGTTTCTAGTGTTATCATTACATTGCTGTTTTAAATTACACATATCTTCGCTTAACACACATTATCATGATATCTTTAAAAAAAATAAAATAAACTTTCCTTCGGTGATAACTCACTTGGGATATATGTTTATTGCTCCAAGTGTCGTCCCATGAATAGAAGATGTTTGTAACAATCTTATTCAGTTAATTATCCTTAAAGAATCATTCGCGAAACCTAGGAGGATCTGTCTGATCATGTAGGGCCTTATAATAAAAATATCGAATTTTTGCTCTTTTTGAACACCTTGTATCAGAAAAACTAACGTTCATTCATTCTTCATTTTTATCTTGGTAAATACAGCTTCAATCTCGATACTTTTAAGACACACCTTATATCTCTATATATATATGTGTGTGTCGTGGTTGTGTGTGCAGAGAGAGAGAGGAGAGACGAGAGAGAAGAGAGAGAGAGAAATGAGGAGAGCGGAAGAGAGAGAGAGAGCAGAGAGAGAGAGAGAGAGAGAGAGAGAGAGAGAGGTCTGATGAGGTAGTGTACTTTGCATGGATATATTATTCTTGGGTTATCTCTCCACTTTTTCATAATTGACCATTATCGCACGAAAGCAGCCAATAGTGGCAGGTTACATACAAAGGAGACAATTGATTTCGAGTTGATGTTAGTTTCTTGTAAAAAAAAAGACTTACGCTCCAGGCAGGTTGTTATCTACACTGTGTGTGTTGTGTGTATGTGTATGTGAGAAAGAGAGAGAGAAGAGAGAAGAGAGAGAGGAGAGAGAGAGAGAGAGGATTATAGAGAGAGTGTAGTGTGAGAGATAATAACAAAAAAATCAACGCAAGAGTAAACCAACTCAATGTTGAAAATTAACGCTGGAGACTCGCCTATTTGAGATAACTTGACAAAGGATAGCCAAAATTTTATATAGCCTATATATCTTTTATCAAAATTAACACAACTCCAAAATATAGGGCACTTAATATACACAGCACATGATATATATTATATATATATATGTATATAATGGAGATTCGCTTTCCGGTTTTTGTCTGTAACAAAATTTATATATATATAATATATATATAATATAATATATATATAATAGCACTTAGGACGGCCTTTACATATAAGCAATGTGTGTATTAAAACAGTTTAAAATGGCCTTCGTGGGTGAATGCAGCCTGGTGGTTTAAGGTGCGGACTACACCCACCGATTCGATTTCAATCCAGCTGATGTAGCTTACCAATGTTCTAAACAACACCGAAGAGACTTGATAGCGTCGAAACACGTGTCTGTGGATGATCTCTCTTCTCTCTCTCTCTCTCTCTCTCTCTAATATATATATGTAATTATAATGGATAGAGAATGAATAGAAAAGTATGGCAATATAAAAAGGTTGCTTCAATGCAAAAATAACAGAGCAGGTTTACATTCAAGATATTATATATTATGGATTTAGTTGAGTAGCAATATAAGCTCCTATTTTATTCAGTTACTTTTAAAAACAGGACGCTAAACACTATTATGGAAGTGGCTACTTTCAAACTAAATCCAATATTACTATTTGTTATAAATAAATAAATGAATACATATATTATATATAGATATATATATATATATATGTGTGGTGTGTGTGTGTGTTGTATATGTATATATTGTTACAAAGCATATGCATAATAATATTATGTGTACTATAAATTAATGTATATATTATGTGTAGTGTGCTGGGGTGCATACAATATATTGTTTCTAAGTTAATATATATATATAATATATAATATATATATATAAGAGCCGAGTTCATACTTCAGCGAAATATACTAGCACATTTTTTTCTTTCATTCCTCATATTTTTACCTCATTTCTGTCGATTCATTCCAACCCCCTTTCCTTATATTAATATTATATATAATATATATATAGAAAATATATATATGATATAAATTAGATTGGCTCTCTACTAACGTATTGGAGCACTTATATTTATTAATCGCTGTCTATCATTGTAAATTTGTATCAACTAACTATTGTGACCATTTTCACCAGTGATCACTTTTCCACAAAAACGCATATATAATAATATATATTATATATATATATATATATATATATATATATATATATCGCAACACATTTGACGGATGGGAATTATTCCAGCTTCCAACATATTCTCAACGGTTGTAAGTATTCGCTTAAAAAGCTCCAGAAGAAACAACAAATGTTTCAGGCTACAAGAGCGTGTGGTTGTTGTTGTTGTGAAGCAGCCAATGAAATTCCATGCAGAAATCAACTAATACATTTTTTCTCGTAAAAGGGAAACATTAAAGAGATCATTCTAGAAAACTTGCGTGAGGTGGAAAGTTTCATCGTATTTCGATACGTCCTTGTTTTAGGCGCATATATCACGTGATCCGAGTGGAAGGCGTGTGTAATGGTTTAAAATCAGGGAAATGGATCCGTCACCCCCGAGTTCAATCCTGGATGGATAATTGCATTTTCCCTTAGCGCTAATTACCCTTGGGAAGGTATGAATCCTACTCTCCCTCCATCTATGGCATAAATAGTAGGGCCAGACTGGACTCTTTAACCTAGGTTAGGAAACCAATCTAGGAGAAGGAAAGCTTTGAATTCAACCCTTGAACTCCGCTTAAAAAATAGACCTAGTATCAACATCCGACCTAGTACGGAAGGGGTGGTAAATAAATATATATTATTATTATATTTATATATAATATATCACGTGACCTCTGAGAAAGTTATGAATCCAGCTACTCTTCTTCAGCTATGGATAAAAGTCAGACAGTGGGCTCTTTAACCATGGCTATGAACCAGTCTAGGAGAAGGAATTCGATTCAATTCCTGTTAACTCCGCTTAAGAAATTACATCAGCTCATGCGGAGGGGTTGGTATATATACATATATATATATATATATATATATTCACATAACCTTGGGAAATATATAAATCCTTCTATTCACCCTTCAGTATGGGTCAATTTAGCGGTGGACTTGAATCTTTAACCTTGGTTATGCAACCATCTAGGAAAAAGGAAAATTCTGTATATAGACCTGTTAAGCTCCACTTAAAATTGCCTTGAGTCTAGAATAAAGATAACTATAGACGAGTTTGACATGCCATTCAAATAATCAATGCTTTGCAATTCCCTAACCACTAAGTATAAAATAATCCAAGACGGGTTGACATTCATGAAAAACAAACAATGAATGCAATTCCCTAACCACTAGTATAAAATAACTCTAGACGATTACATGCCATTAAAATATCAATTGAATGCAATTCCCTAACCACTAGTGTATAAATAAATTACTAGACGGGGATTACATGCCATTAAAATAATCAATGAATGCCAATTCCCTAAACCACTAGGTATAAAATAACTCTAGACGATTACAGGCCATTAAAAAATCAATGAATGCAATTCCCTAACCACTAGCGTTATAAAATAACTTAGACGGGATTACATGCACTAATACCCTTGGGTTATATTCATTTCTCCATCTATGGGTAAATAGGAGGACAGATCGTGTCTTTTAGCGTTGGTTAGAGAACACATGGCGTGAAGGAAAACTCTGAATTCAAACCACTTAAGCTCTTCTTAAGAATGGAGCTTGTGCCACATCCTACTCGGGCTTGTAAATTGCATACCAACGCACCCTATTGCTGTAAGGAAGTAGTAAAACCAGAATTGGTGTTCCCAAGGACCCCCGGTGTTGTACTGCTGATGTGACACTAATAGCCAAGTTGTTCCTCTCTTAGAAAGGATATCTGCTGCATGGGCAACTATCGGTCTTCATGACAACTTTTGCTTTGGCCAGTGCAAAGTTGCAGATTCATAATCTCGCAATACTTGGCGGATTCCATAAATAAAACTGAGAAATCGATTGTCGACACTCGATTTTCTCTCCCTAATTGAACAGGTGAATTTACTGAGCCGTAAATGGAACACCACCAAAACTTTTAATGATTTCTAGAGACTAAGAGTGACACAACAAGACCAAGACTTATCTATCGCACAACCAAACACCATTAAAGCATAAAAGTAACTCCGACGAACATGCTTGTATGGATGTATTTACAAACACAAGCTGGATGAGACACAAGGTCAATTTTTCACTCTTAAGCGGAGTTTAAACTGGTTTGGATTCTGGGTTTTCCTTCTCCTAGACTAGTCGTCGTACACGGCTTAAAAAAATCCAGTGTCCACTATTTATTCATAGCTGGAAGGAGAATAAGTGGATTCATACCTTTTCAAAGGGTATTAGCGCTATGTGAAATGTAAACCAGCCCCGTCAAGGATTTGAACTCATCGTGTCCCATTTCCTACGCGGTAACCATTACCAACGGGCACCTCTACTTTTTATGTAAGCAATATCACTTCACGAGAGTTAATTGATTGGTTGCTTGATTTTAAAGACATGTTAACCCGTTTTGGAGTTATTTTATGCCTTAACGTT
>CM042146.1:124365311-124367811 GCA_023376005.1 Doryteuthis pealeii
TCATCATCATCATCAAGTAGTGCTGACAGCACAAATGCCCAAGACTTTCTTTCTCTCTCTCCACTGGTCCCTATCGGCCATAACTCCTGGCAAGTACTCATCATGGCATCTAGCGTCCATACGAAGTAGATCAATGTACGTTCTTGCTGGTCCACCAACACTGGTTGGTCCATGTATAGGTGTCCACTCGAGAACGTCACATATGAGTTTGTCCTTACTTCTTCCATCAGTGTACAGCTCGTCTGGTTGGTCTTACTCGGAAGATATGCGTGATAGGAGGTAAGTGGCCGTACAGCAGGTTTTTTTGGGGGGCGTTGCTAACAGGATTTGTTCAAGACTGCACACAGCATCCTTGTGTAGTTTCAATCTAGATTTTTCCTCTAAGCGTTTCGTTAAAGTCCAAATGGTGCAGCCATACAGTAGCACTGGTACGGTTACAGCTCGGAGTAATTCTCTTAAGACTCATCGATAGGGCTAATATTTCTTGAGTTAATCGTGCGTAAAGGAAGCTACGGAAACCGAGATTACGGATCAGAGAGGTCGCTGTTCAAGAACACGTATTTCGGAAACAGCTCATTTCTTCCGGGGAATGTATGAGGTGTTGGGAAGAGGGGGTAAGTTTCCGGTATCCACCGACATTATGAAAATGGGACTTAGTCATTGCGAATGCCGCTAAGTAGTGGATTACTTATATTCCAGTGAGTCAGATTGTTGAGTAGTGTCATACACATGTGGATCGTATGTGTATTTTTGACACAGACATCACGCGCTCAAGTAATTTGTGTGTATGCGCGTGTGTGTGTGTGTGTGTTCAAGAGAAGGGGGAAAGGGAGAGCATGTAAAAGCTTTCAAGTATTTAGGGACAAAATAATATCCCCAAATTCCCAGAATGCATCAGTAGCGGAAGAGGGAGGCTTAATTATTATATCTGCCGGTAGGTAGCCTATGTCTACAGCTTGCTGAGTCAGTCGACCGAGAGGCGTTTTGCTGAGTGAATCAAGCGTGTATTTCAAGGATCGTGCACATGACTGAGTCAGTTCACACACACACACACATACACACACATACACACGCTCGTGAGCACACATACACACACGCTCGTGCGCGCGCACACACACACGCAGTAGATCATCTTCAGCTGACCCCCTTCCGATCACGACCTCTAGAATCTCATCAGTAAGAGAATTTAATACTTCTATACAATAACTCAATCCGTCTCCTGAAGAAGGATAGATCGAAACATTATAACGTCGACATTACTATCGATAATAAACATCCATCCAGTACAACATTCCGTGTCTGTCTACTTTTCTGCACATATATACATATATCTATCTGTGTGTGTGTTTGTGTGATGGATGATGGAAAACTTTTTTGGTTGTATTAGAAGCATGGAAAAGTACAAAATAAGAAATATTAACTGAAATTCAAAATGATGAATATTAACTTATTTTTTATATCATTTTTAAATCCTGTAGAATGATTGTATTTTTTTTTCTTTTCTTTTAATTCTAAAATCACGTGTTAGTTGAATGGATTCTCTGCTTTGATGTCGTTTTTATTGTACTTTTCCATGTTTTAATACAACCGAAAAATGTTCCCAACGTCCATTAAATATATCTGCAAAGAAGCATACATAGACTCACCACCACACCACCACCACCACCTATCTACCTCTCTCACTCTCTCCCCCCTCTCTCTCTCCCTATATATATATATATATAACATTTTTGTATATATTTAATTTGCATGGAAACTAATCTGCTACCATATTGGTTTTATCCTCTTTAAATTTGCTTATTTAAATAGTGAAAGATTTTGAATATTATATATATATATATATATATATATATATATATATATATATATATATATACCAACCCACCCCTCTGCACGAGCAGTATGTGACACAGGTCAATTTCTTAAGCGGAGTTCAGCAGGTTGAATTCAGAGTTTTCTTTCTCCTAGACCGATTGCCTAACCAAGGTTAAAGAGCCCAGTCTGTCCTACTGTTTATCCATAGCTGGAGGGAGAGAAGGATTCATACCTTTTCAAGGATATTAGCGCTAAGTGAAACGCAATTACCACATCCAGGATTTGAACTCGGGGCGACGAGTCGATTTCCATGACTTTAACCATTACATCACGCTCTTCCATTTTTGAATATATTACACTTCGTGAACAAATAAATGGGCCAAGCAAGTATTATACATTTCATTGTACAAAAAGCTAAATTAAACAAAATACAATTGAACACAAAAAAACGAGTCTTATATATACAGAACAAGACATTTACTTTAATAAATGCTTAGTATGGAATCGCTTTCCCCTTTGATTTCTTTAAAAGATTAATCCTTTTAACCATTCTCTCAACCAACTTGGAACACTGTGAAGAGGGGATGCTATTCCATTCATTTTGCAGAGCTTCCCACAGTTTTTCTTTGTTCGAAAAAGTTCTTCCAGCCAATGCACGAGATATTATGGCCCAAATATTCTCGAT
>CM042146.1:124372811-124382811 GCA_023376005.1 Doryteuthis pealeii
ATATATATATATATATATATATATATATATACCTAACCCGTTGGATGTAATAAGTATGGGGCATTCCGTGAGGATCTAAGTCCTTTTGAGAAGAAATGAACTTGCTTGCTAACCATAACACACCACGAGGGAACGACCTTATATGCATATACACACACACCACACACACACACACACACACACACACACACACACACACACACACACACACACACACACACACAATAGTGTTAATGATGATATAATATATGTAGTACATATAATAAGAATTAATATTCATATATTTAACTATATGTATATATGTTTCTATACATAATAATCAAACATATCAGTGTGTGTGTGTGTGTGTGTGTGTTGTGTGTGAGAGAGAGAGAGAGAGAGAGAGAGAGGGGGAGAGAGAGGGGAGAGGGAGAGAGAGAGAGAGAGTGTGTGTGTGTATAAGCTTATGAAGAGTAGCTGACTAAACTCTGCATATCGAAGGTTGGTCATCTCAATCAAATCGATGCCTGATTGATCGATTGATCATTTCGAAGACAAGCAAACAAATGAGAAATCAATAATTGATAAATAGATTCATACCAATCGATTTATTGATTAAAACTTGGAAAAGCTGAAATTTAATTGCTAAATCGAGAAAAAAAAACTTAATCAGGAGATATGGAGATAGATAATGAGAGAGAGAGAGAGAGAGAGAAAGAGAGATGCTTATTTACTAGGCTTAGCTTAGATGTGGCACAAGGCCGAATGTAAGTGGCACCCAATCAGAATCGAACTCACGAACAATCGTCTGCAAATCGAGCTCGCTAACCATTAAGCCACGTGAGGTGCCCAACTGAAAGCAATATATGTGTGAGAAAATGTGCGTGTGTGCTTGTGTGTATTACACTACATACATAATTCGTAGGCTAACCACGAATCATTTAACAAGGGTCCGAGAAATTTCGCTCGGGTTGCAAAATACTCATCGATCAGACCTAAAACCGTGGATTCAGAAGCCATGCTACAATCCTTGGGAGCAAATAAGGCGAATAAGTAAGTGTCAGGAAAACTCGACATCTCACAGTGGTTCGTCACTTTCCCGATCTTGGCAAAAGCACCCAGAGCTGCAGAATTCTGCCTCAGTTTAATAAAATATTTCAAAACTTTTGACTCACCCTAATAAAACAAAGTACAAGATGTTAAAAAGTATATTTTCTTTCACTAAGCGTTTCATTAGAGTCCAACTGGTGCAGACATACAGTAGTACTGACACTGTTACAGTTTGGAAGAATTCACGTTTTATATTACCAGAGAGATAAGATTTTCATCTGGTCGATAATACTGGCTTGCGATCTTTTTAAGGTTGAAAATATAATAACTGATTTGAAGGCAGTTTGGCACTCCACCTCAGACGCAAAAATAAAATCTCTTTGGTCTAGCGGATAGACTCCCGCGCTGATTGGCGGATACCGACCTTAGGCCACACCGACGACTTATTTGTGGCACGTAGAGACCACTGGCTTTTGAATAAGTGTTGTTATTACGTCCATATTGTTGTGAAGTATTCAAGCATATCTTAAAAAGCAGACTGACCAAACGCAATGAATGTTATTTTTGAATTCAGCATAAAATGGCGATTATATATCATTCGATAAACCTTTGACCTTAGAAAAATGTTTCTGTTGATAATATATTGTTAGCTTGGTATGTGAACTGGTTTACTAATTTCAGAGGCTGCTCATCTAGTGTAGAGGCATCTTTATCATTTTTAAAACACATGAATTCCGTTTTTATCTGAATTCACATAGAGGCTAATGCTTGTGGACTTTTTTTTATATATATAAGGTGTGTGCCAGATCCCCGCTCCTACTTATAGACTAGGCCAGAATCATGTTATCTTTTCCTTGGCCAATCACTGGTAGTACTCTGAGGTTGATACTATACTTAACCGACCCTACTGGTCATAATTACGCTGACATTCATTGACGACGGACATAGGATTAAATCAGTGGACCTTTACCGATACGCAGGATATGACTTATACGCTTATCAAAGGATCACCAAAGGATTCCATAACATAGGACTTTCTTGTAGCCCTTTTCAACTGGCCAACGATGGCATTTAAAAACTTTACATTGCTGCCTTATCTAAGATATTTAGCAGTAATTCAGCTTGTGAAAGTGTATTTGCGAAAAGCGATGTGAACTATACAAAGTTTATTACATGCAGCCTTGAACAAATCTTGAAAACAGCACCCAACAAAATAAGCGAGTGTACGGCCACTTACCTCCTATCACACAAACCACCAAAGTAAGACGAAAAAGACATGCTGGACACTGCAGGAGAAGCAAGGACGAAATGAGATTCTCTGGTGGACAATTGCACATGGACACACCAGTGTAGGTTGACCAGCAAAAACCTACATCAATAAGCTATGTGCAGATTCCGAGTGCCGTGCGGAAGACCTGCCAGAGGCAATAACCGATATGAGAGAGAGAGAGAGAGAGAGAGAGAGAGAGAGAGAGAGAGAGAGAGAGGGGGGACATGGGAATTCGTGCTGTCAGTGGCATTTTGATTATATATATATATATATATATATATATATGGATCGACTAACAGATTTGCATTCATCACCTCTTTGCGAATACTGGATGTCGTGAAAGGGACTTGCCAGGAGCGATGACTGAATAGGACGGGGAGGGCGAGAAAGAGTCGTGGAAATCGCGACATAATGATGATGATGATGATGATGATTTCTTTAAATTTTAAATTCAAAACAAAAACAAAAAATAAATTCAAATCGACCTGTAATTGACCTGTGTCCAAGAATTGCTGACTCAGTAATTTGCAGATATCAAGATTTATATTTCAAATGTTGGCATGGAAATTGAACATTTTAAAGACGCAATTCATCCCAAGAGAACCAGAATATTTTTCCTGAATATCATTGAAGAAACGTGGGAAAGAAAGAAAGAAAGAATGTTTTAAGTGGCCGAAATTTTATCCAGAAACGAATCGTAGAAGAACGATAAATTGGTTGAGTATATCGTTTACTCGTACGGTATCAATATGAGGACAAGGACATTTTATTGCCTGAACAAACTTAATAGAAGAGAATACATAAAGAAGAGCTTATACATAGTTGTATAAGAGAAATGTCCTAATAGGAAAATAATGTTTTCATGGATAAAAATCTTGAGGATGCCGGTGAAAGAGATTAGTTAAAAATGCTTACATGTTCTCATGTGCCATGCGACACAGTTAGTATTATTAATCTCTATAAGTTAATTCAATCCCTTTCATCTTTTAATCACATCCAATTTGGAGTTAACAATATTATAATTAAAAATTGTCGTCTTTTATTTTTATACTTCTTTGTGTTATGGGACAAAATAAAAGCGAAAATAAAAAAGGAAAAAATTAAAGAAATACAACACTTTGCGGATTCAGTCCTGCGTTGAGAATATTCGTCATTAGTCAGAAATTAGGATCACAATATTTTCAAGGAGTGGGTGTTATAATCATGGCAAATATCTAATACAAATTCTCTTCTTAATGTTGAAGAACGATTAGTTAAGTATATCGTTTCTTCATATTATATAAATATAAGAACAATTCACGACGAAGTAATGACAAGGATATTTCATTGACTGAGCAAAGTTAATAGAAGAGAATACATATATGACAGGAGATAAAAGAAGAGCTTATATATAGTTGTATAAGAGAAATGTCCTAATAGGAAAATAATGTTTTCGTGGATAAAAATCTTGAGGATGTTGGTGAAAGAGATTAGTACAAACGCTTACGTTCTCATGTGCCATGCAACACGAACTGATTTGGACTGAAGGACCCCAGTACTTAGACAATGGTACTATTTAATCCATAGTTGGGGTAATAAGTGGGGGGTTCATACCTATCTCAAGGGGAGGACTGCCGTGCGGAAGTCACCCACTGACTGAATAAAGACAGTGTTGAAGAATGATAGTTGGTTGAATATATTGTTTTCTCGTACGGTATAAATAAAAGAACAATTCACGACGAAGTGATAACAATGATATTTTATTGCCTGAGTAACTTAATAGAAGAGAACACATAGGAGATAGAAATAATTTTATAATGCATTAGTTATTTTATTTCCAAACTTTCTGATTTAATTAGATATTTCTGCTATGATAAATTAAAATTAATTTAAAATATGAGCAGCATAACTTAAAACATTTTTTTAAATAACTATTTTACTTTAGTATCAATCACCATACTTTGTTGGTCGAAAACTGTATTGGAAATCGACCTTTTAAACGGAACAAATATTTTTCTTTTATAAGATAATAGCCAATTAGATAATTATCGAAATGAGTAAAAAAAAAAAAAAAAAAAAAAAAAAAAGAAGAAGAAATCTCCAATAATCATTTATTTAGTTTTATTTTCATTTTATTTTCCGATTTTCGGTACTTATTTACTACCAGAGCAAATTCCTTGAGATGTTTTTTCTTCAATTCACACCTTCGGTCTTTTGTCTTTTTATTTATGCAGAAAAAGTATCAATCACATATATTACACCTCCAAAATAAGCGGGGGGGCAATGTTAAGTGACCTGAAAAAAATTAAGAAGTTTTGAAATGAAATAAATAATGCATTATAAACTTCATTCATTGATAAATCAACACTGAACATTTTATTAAAATCGGATAATTCCCTGATTTTTGGTAATTCTTTTTAAAACGGGTGGTTGGGTGGGGGCTTTAATTTGTAATGTAAAAGCATGGATTTTTCGACAAATTGGGTATACCTACGTTATACATATTACATATATTATTATCATTATTAACTATATATATAAACTATATATATATATATACTATGTATACATATATATTATATTACTATATTATATATATATATATATATATATATATATATATATATATATATATATATATATAATTATGTATGTTATGTTCTTGTGAACGTAGTTTGTTTGGTCTTGGAAAAAAAAAACCCCAAAAAACAAGAAAAACAGAACAAAAATCAGAATTTTTTATATTCAACCGTTGCTCTGTTCCTGGTTTAATCTATTCTGATATTTCGGGTGAACATTCACCCTTTTTCAAGGTATATGAGAGAGAAAATGCAATGTTGTATATGAGGGCAAAAAAGTAATTAAATGAGTGAACGGATTTGGCGTTTTTTAGCCGTCAATTTTCTTTCGAAATTGTGTGACGTAACTCATCTGAAATACGATCATGGTAATCGTTCGAAATGTGACATGACTTTGATCGTGAAAGTCATGTGCAACTTAAAGAAAATTAAAGAATAAATAAAAAATGATATAAAAATGATATATATATATAAAAGTAAGTAAAGTCGTCGTCAGCGAAGGAGCCTATCCCATTTTCACTAGCGCTAGAACAAGGAGATTATCTTAGCGTCTGAGGTGGAGCGCCACACCTACTATCAGCTCCTTTACCGCACAGATCCCTATGCTACTCATAACGCTGAGTCGGCGAGGACCGGTATCGAACTAAGAACCTTGTGGTTTCTAGCCGAACGCTCTACCGACTGAGCTAACCCAGCCTATATAGGGGGCGGTATATTTATATAAATGCACTGTATATATATATATATATATATATATATATATATATATATATATATATATATATATATATATATATATATATATATATATATATATATATATATATATATATATATATATATATATATATATATATATATAAATTACTGTGCATTTATGTTATTCAACAATGTGATTGGATCTTATTCACATAGGTATTTGCATTGAGATGTAAAGCCATATAAATCTCTTATAAATTTCTGTGCCTGCTTGAAAGCTAGAGACCTTTCTAACTTGCAATAAGAATAAACTCATCTAATAACCACCTCGCACCCACCGGCTGCTACTCTATCTGAAGACAACAATACCATTTGATTAGAAACTTTATAGATTCGAGATTAGGGGGCTTCATTAATATTTAACCGAATGTTGATCTTTAGTTCTCCGGCCATTCTGACCACTCGTCTCCATTTAAGCGTAACCTTCTTCATTCCGACTATTTATCCTCGCCCCACCATTCATTTCTCCATGTTTATTGCCTTTATTTCAAAGGGTCGGTTTAGCTCAGTCAGTAGAGCGTTCGTCTTGGAGCCACGGGGTTCCGGGTTCGATACCGGCCCTCGCCAACTAAGCATATGAGTAGCACAGGGATCTGTGTTGTAAAGTGAGGAGCTGAGGGTAGATGTGTCACTGTCTTAAATGCCAAGACAATCTCCTATGACATTGAATTTTTAACTTCCCTCCCTCAGGTAATATCTTTCAAAAATTAAATTTTACACCGCCCGGAGGGTATTTATTTTTGCTAGTATTTAATTATAATGGAGATTGTGTGTTTTTCTGTCTGTAACCGAAACTATATTCCCACTCAAGTCACAATTCCCTTAGTTATTTACATCACATTCTCCATGATTTTATTTTTTATCTAAACCTCAATTATTAATAAAATTGTCTTACATTATTAATACTGTTAACTATGTTTAAGTACTGATAACATGCAATTATATTTATATATACAAAAAAATAGCGGTTTACAGTGTGAACGGGAAGGCTAATTTGCATATTGATATTAAAAAATCGAATTTAATAAATATGTGCTTAGTATTATTGATTTCTAACTGTTTGGTTTTATTTTAATGAATATAAGCAAAAATCTCTTCAATGAATCTTAAATGAAATCCATTAACAATATAAATAACTGTCATTTTATTCTTTACTTCCTCTTATAACTAAATTCTTAGATTAGAAAAAATAACAATGAAAGACGAGAGTGATGGAAGAGTAAGTTTCAGTTGTTCCATTTTTTATTATACTCCCTCTGTTTCAAATCTTTTTATCTGTATTCTTATTTAGTTTCATTAGCCTTTCTAATTTAATACAATATTTCATTACATTAAAACTTGCACCCGGAGGGTGCATATATTTGCTAGTATTTATAATAAATGCTGATATAATTCAGCTTGGTTAGTGATTTAGCCATTAAGCGAACAGGTCTATCATCGCCATTCATCCACTTTTATAATGACAGACAGGCAAAGATAGAACATCGGAACGATGCGCCTAGACAAAAAAAAGAAGTAAATAAAAGAAATGTATGCTTTTTTGTTCACTTCCGGTGAGAGAATAAGATTGCGTCTGCTCACACACCCACACCCACACCCACATTGCATTGGATGACCCCAACGTCGCCATAATGATTAATTTTATCGAGAACTTTCGCCTCAGCTTCGTCTATCAACGAACCGAAGACACCTTCCTCGTCTTTCATTCAGGGTCGACACTGAGCGCAATGGATGATAATACAAAAAGAAAAAAAAACAAAAAAAAAAAAAAAAAAAAAAAAAAAAAAAAAAAAAAAAAAGAAAAAAAAACGAAACAAAGTGAATGTCGGTAACAGGGACCATTTAAAATTCTCGAAGAAAAACAAATGATCATGCCCCTTAGAAAAAAAAAAGGTTCGTAAGGTACAAGTTTGGTGAAGAGGGTGAGAACTCGTTTACCAAATGTTACATCATTTTGAGTGACAATCTCTTTGTTTCTTGGGGACAGCGATTGTCTTTAGGGGGTTTTATTTTGAAATTTCTCTTCGCTTTTTCTTTGGTTCCTGAAGAGAATCTGAAGAATATTTTCTAAGTGAATCATCAACGATCAAGGGGTAGGAGGGTGAATAAGATCTGATAAAGAAAGAAACATTAACGGTTACTCAGGCTTTTTTGTTACAATACATCCACAAAAAAATAACTGTAATAGAAAGGTACCAACTCTAAAGTGATAGCGAAAAGACTAGTCTCAAATAGTAATTCTCTGGTGTGCCGAATTCCATCTATATATTAATACGCGTGTTCCTAAATCTCCCGTCCGTTATCATCCTACAACACCCTTTGTTAAAATTGAGACCGTCCAAATTGTTTCAGATATAATATAGGGTGGCCAAGAAGTCACTGACGAATTTTGAACTTGAATAGATTCTTTATTTTTGAAGGTACCTTAATAAAATGTTAACATAATATGACGAAGACAATGCTGATTTGTTTGCAAAAAAAAAAAAAATGAAAGAGAATTTATTTATTAAAAATAACATCTTTTAAATGGTTTCCATGTTCAGCTTCACAAATCCGTGCCTCAGTGACCTCTTGGCCACCATAATATATATATATATATATATATATATATATATATTATATATATATATAAATATATATATATATATATTATATATATATATATATATATATATATATATATATATAAGATTTTGGATGTTCTATAAGAAAAAGTATCGATACATGCGATACATGCATTGTAATTGCCTTCAAGCAAAATATAATATATAATATAATATATATAATATATATATATATATATATATATACGCGTGTTCCTAAATCTTCCGTTCGTTATCATCCTGCAACACCCTCTGTTTAAAATGAGACCGTCCAAATTGTCCGAGATGCAATGCAAAAATGTGAATACAGATTATCTGGTGTTGTTTAATCGCAAGACTTCTTCTTTGTCCCATTTTGTTTCACCCAATTCTAAAAATAAAACATTCCAAATGGTCTTGAATCGCTTAAATGACCAACGTAAAATTAAAATGAATTTAAAAAAGAAGTTACAGGTTTGTTTTATTTGTGATATTGAAATTGTGAATTACGGAATATATGTCTGTAATTTTGATCTCATGTCGTCTGGGTCTCCTGCCTTAATTTACACTATGTTTTAGCAAGCCAGCGTCAGAGAATTCCCAGTCCAACATGTTTTTCCGAGTCGTGTTTTTGAACACTTTTTTGTATTATTTATTGCAAAGAAAGCAGTAAATTTTATATAATGAAATTTCAAATCATCTTTTCTGGCTTAAATTAAACCAATACCTTTTGCTGTTGCGGTTTGAGATAATGTATTCGCAGTAAGCCAAGCGCTAGGTCATCCGCGTAGTCTGCATCTGTTATGTGGGATATCGTCGGCTTCTTGCCTCTTTTTAGTGTGAAACTATTTTCTTTAATTAGATCTACTAGCGTTCGTAGTACATAGTCTATGCAGAATATAAATACAAATGGTACTAGTGTATATCCTTCTAGGACTCCAGCAACAATGTCAAATGAATCCGTATCACCGTCAAGTGAAAGTGTTGTCTCGAGATCTTTTTGAACGTTCTCCTTTGATTCGACGAATAGTAAAAATTTGCAAGAAGCGCTTAGTAATCTATGTAGCCTGCATCCGTAATGATTTCCGTGAGGCATTATCTGCTTCTTGAAATTCTGTGAATTTAGACCAGCTGTACTTCGCATAAAAATAACTTAATTAACTGGGTATATATATATATATATATATATATATATATTGGAGGATATGTGCTTAATTGAAGTCATACCTAATTTTGAAAATTAATTAGTTAATAATTAATGAATTTAGGCGGGCATATATGTTCAAATGTAAGGCTAAATAAATCGAGAAAATGTCAATCCCTGAATGTACATTTCGACTTATTAGGTCTCATCAGCAATGGTCGAAATGTACATTCAGGGATTGACATTTTCTCGATTTATTTAGCCTTACATTTGAACATATATGCCAGCCTAAATTCGTTAATTATTAACTAATTAATTTTCAAAATTAGGTATGACTTCAATTAAGCACATATCCCCCCAAAATTGTCGCCATATAAAAATAAACACATTTGTTTGTTTACTTAACCTCATATATATATATATATATATATATATATATATATATATATATTTGTTTTTTTTATGTTGAAGTTGGCGTTATTATGAAGCATGCTTCATAATAACGCCCAAGAAATATATACCAAGAGAAGCATACGGAGACCCCTAAAATACAACATGAATATATATATATATATATTATATATATATATACACACACACACAAATGTATATGTATTGCGTAATGAAATTTTGGAAAAAGATATGCTCTAAGTATAAG
>CM042146.1:124387811-124422811 GCA_023376005.1 Doryteuthis pealeii
TCGATTTCGAAGCTAGAGCTTCATCATCAGAGTTATTTTATTATATATATATATATATATATATTATATATATTATATATTATATATATATATATATATATATATATATATATATATATATATATATATATATATATAGATAAATATATATATAAATATATAAATATATATATATATATATATATATATATATATATATATATATATATATATATTGAAAATGAATTCATGGTCATGGTTATCTTCTTTGTTAGGCAATGGTAAACTGTTTGTAATTGTTATATTTACTGTTTTGTTACTCGTTCTATTTGCAAATGTTGTTATTTTTAATAAATTAATATCAAGTTAAGTCGGTGGCAGCTTTTTGATAGATAGAGCATGAAACCTTGACTGTGTTTATGGCATGTAAAATTGTGAGGTTGTTTGTTGTTTGCTTTTATTGTATCAGTTTGTGTGAATGAATTGAGATGAGTGGTATGTCAAGTTGAATATCTGTGGTTAGAGAGATGAAAACAATATGTCTCGTTCTCTATCTATCTATCTGTCTATGTTTTTCTCGCTATCTATTAACATATGTAAACACAGACACGAACAAAACCACAATCACTTCCTGTATATATAATATATATATATAATATATATATATATATATATATTATTGAGGATATATGCTTAATTGAAGTCATACCTAATTTTTGAAAATTAATTAGTTAATAATTAATGAATTTAGGCGGGCATATATGTTCAAATGTAAGGCTAAACGAATCGAGAAAATGTCAATCCCTGAATGTACATTTCGACCTATTAGGTCTCATCAGCAAGGTTATAGACATGGGAGACTGTTCCGTGTGTGACTCGAAACCTCGACTGTCAAGCTGACAGGTGAAGTCTCTAACGGTTACACTAGCTTGCCAATCCCACATTCTTCGATCGCTTTTGAAACTTATTTATATTCCACTTTTTATTAAACACATTTGTTTGTTTACTTAACCTCATATATATATATACAATTTGATATAATTTAAAATAATATAATATGATATAAAATATAATTAGACAGAAACAAAACAATTGAATTATTTCTCAACAGATTCTCGCAGGGGTAAGACACATTTTATCTTCTCCAATATCTTATATATTAATTATATTAATTCAATGCTTCAATAAAGAGTCCAGTGGAAATGAAGAAGGCTTTTCCATTAGGAACCTCTCTTAAAAATTATAATATTTTTTCTTTTAAGAGAGGTCCTTTGGAAAAGATCTTTTTCATTTATTCCATTCATTTCAGTCAATTTTTATTCCATTCATTTATTAACTTTTTTTTAACTATATATATATATATATATATATATATTATATATATATATATATATATATATATATCATAGAAATATTGTATTGTTAAAAACCATTAGTTACCATTGGTTTGAAGGTAGCGTATTAGCGACCTATCTTCAAGATAAATCACTTTTGAATACAAGACAGCAAATGTTTAGCTCCTTTATATATAGTCAGAGATGATCCATTCTACCCCTACCCCAGGTTATTGAGATGGTTGGTATGTCAAGTTGAATATCTGCGGTTAGAGAAATGAAAACAGTATGACTTGTTATCTATCTATCTATCTATCTATCTATCTATGTTATTCACATACAATCACTCCCTATATATATATATATATATATATATATATATATATACATATATATATGTATGTGTGTGTGTGTGTGTGTGTGTGTGTGTATCTTTGTATATATGTATATATAATTGAAATACTATACTTCCAAAAACCGTTTATTGCCATTGGTTTCAAGGCAGTGTATTAGCCACTTATCTTCAAGATAAACCACTTTGAATACAAGATTGCAAATGTTTAGTACGTTTATATATAGCCAGACATTGCTAGATCAAAGTATTTGGCCATCTTTTCACTTTCATTATTTTTACTCTGTGGTCCGATGAAACAGCCAAATCCACTAGTGACAAGTTCTTTTCTTCTTGTATATTAATACTAATACTAAGTCTGGTATTCTGACCGGCATCGGTGATCCGCTTGTATTTCAAGATCTCAGAGAAATTTATGCGTCCAATCTTCTCGAACAAATTCTGGTTTTCGCATATGTCATTTATCAGCATAGTCAAATTTTAGACTCTTGCACAATTCCTAGTGGATCACCTTTCCTATCAAGGCATGACTAGATTTGTATTCCTTTGCTGCATTATGATAATTCAAGTACGTCGTATTCAAAGGAACACCGACAGTAATAGGATTTGGGTACTTACTACTCACATAAATCCCCAAATGGGTTAGAAGGGTCGGCAACCCATCTAAATCAGTCTGACACAAAACCTACACTGCCTAACGGCTATACCCCATCCCTAGGCTAGGGGAGTAAACCCCTAAAACAAATCAGGAGCCGGAGTCTCTAAGGTGGTGTGATGCTGAAATCCAGTGCTACCCAGCAACTCCTACGAAACGACCGCTGCCAAACTGCATTGATTCCTTACATTTCCTTTGAACCACAGTGGCAGTGTGGAGGGGGGTTGCTGCATTGGACAGTACTCCATCGTTTCTCGTAGACGAAAATATGCCAACACACAGCACCTGATCCTTTATATTTCCTTATCATTATCTATTACTTCTCTTTTTTTCATATATTCATAATGATTGCTGTTGATATCAAAGATGCAATCAATGAGACATGCAATTGTTGAAAAGGGAGGGGGGCTATTTTTTGTTCCATTTATATTTCACACTATTTTTTATTCATTAGGAATGGTTCCTGACTTATTTAATTATTCTGCCTTTCAGAATAAAAAATAAATAAATAAACAGGTAAATAAGTACATAAATATATAAAAATGAAATATGTACGGAAGTTTCCATTATGTGGTATGCTAAAGTAGGTTTCCCTTGTGCGATAATGCATTTCTCGAGTGAAAAGCAATTACTCAAATATCTGCGGACATTTTGTTCCAAAAAAAGAAGAAAGACATGGAATATAAAAAGAAATGGCCAACAAAAATATAACAAATAGATAAAATAAACACACACAAAAAAAATCATTATGGTACGTTAGGTGAATGATCTGACGTCAGAATGGATGTATTTCCTGATTGGATTAAAATGAAGAGATTGAATCTGACGTCACGGGGTGTGCGCTTCCTGATTGGATTAAAATGAAAAGATTGCGTCTGACGTCACGGAATCCAAAATTCTTGATTGGATTAGAAAAAAAATGGAAAGCCAAAGAGAGAAAGGACAGTTCAAATGTTGAGGCGAACAGCAAATGCATTCATTGATTAAATTATACTCACACGCGCATGCGCGAACCCCCTCCCCCCCACACATACTGCGGCACATACACATGCACACAAATATACGTATGGATATATTGCCCACACGTATCCATAGATACGTATATATATATATATATATATATATATATATATATCTTTGTCGTATTAAGAACATATACATAACCGCTCACTTCACTGATAAGAACATATATACATACTTATGTATGCGAGTATGTGTGCAAAAGGTTTGTTTACGTGTACATTTATGTATTATTAGGTGCATACGATATGCACACGTACATAAAAAGATATAAAGTTGGGGTGGCCTAATGTTGGTATCAGCCAGACAGCAAGAGAGTCTATCCCCTTTTTACTGGCACTAGACCAAGGAGTTTGTTTTGGCGTCTGAGGCGGAGCACCACACCTACCATCATCTCCTCACTTTACCGCACAGATCCAAGCTGCACTAGTGAGTTAGCGAGGACCGGTATCAAACCAGGAACCTTGTGGTTTCTAGGCGGACGCTCTACCGACTGAGCTAAACCGGCTGATATAATTTTGTAGTTAATATTTTCTTTTAAGTGACTTGCGCATGGCAGAGTTGTTGTTTAATGCATATCGCTATAGAAAATCCTTCTTTATTTTAAAATCATATTATAGTCTGTAAGATAGTATTCTATCATCACTTCCTACATAAACTTTGTTTACGACAGTGGCATTGATCAACGGCATTATGTTTGCCCCCATTATGATGTCTGTTACATTTTTCCTTTATCTAGACGTTCCAAAATCTCTTTTCGACTTTTTCTCTTTTGTAAAATTGTGTTCATTATTTTCACTAGTAAGAATATGCACCCTCCGGGAGTAAGTATCTAAGTTTTAATGTAATGAGATCTATTAGATTAGAAAGACAAAAGAAATTAAATACGAACCCATATAAAATGATTACACTCATTTTAGATATATTTTAATTGGTTTCTATATATAATCATTCATAGGATCGATTTTAGTACGTTGGGAAATAAAACAATAACATTAAAGATCAATATCACCAAGGTTATTTACCTCTCATTCAACTTATGAGGGCCTGACACAAGGACATTTTTATGTGGGCTCACCCACAAGCCGAAGCTCATGGGGGGTAGACATAAAAATTGCGTCGATCCCGTCGGATTCCCCCTAAAGCGGGGCGCCTACTGAGATCGACGCTATTAATTTTACTTTACCGGTCCAGCGGCCGAAGCTCACTGGACCTCTCGAGGGGAAGGCAAGTAATTATTTATAAAACCCGGTTTGTCAAAAACAGTATGCAAATATTCCACACTATATCATCATCATCATCATGTCGCGCTATTAGCACGGATATCCATGACAATCTCTCGCCAACCTTTCCTATCATTCATTTTCCCAGGGAGGTCCTCTGCGCAGCAACCTGCATCTTTGCTTAGTTGGTCAATGTAGGTCCTTGCTGGGCGGCCCACACTAGCATGTCCGTGTGTTGGCTTCCACAGGAGAACGTCACTTATGAGCTCATCCCTGCTTCTCCAGCAGTGCCCGGCATGTCTTGTCCGTCTCACTCGAATGGTTTGTGAGATGGGGGGCAGGTGGCCATATAGCTGTTTCTTCGTGGGGTGCTGCTTCCACGATTTATTCAGGACTGCACGCAGCATTCTTGTGCAGCTCCCATCCAGCTTATTCTCAAGGCGCCTCGTTAGGGTCCATGTGGTGCATCCGTACAGCAACACTGATACAACCACCGCCTGGAAGAATTGTCGCTTTAGCTTGTCAGTGAGATCGGATTTCCATATTACTGATAATTTGTTTGTGGCCGACCACGCTTTTCCTATTCGTGTATTTACATCGCTTTCTGTGGACAGGATATTACCACCTAGGTATGTGAATTGTTCTACTGGTTTAAGGGGCTTACCGTTGAGTGTGGTTATGTCTCCTTTCCTTTTGAAACATATGTACTCTGTTTTATCGGAGTTTACATGAAGGCCAATATTATTTGCTGCCTTCTCTAAGACATATAGCATGATTTTATGTGTAATACCATGGGCTGTTTTGAGGCAAATCTAACTCAGGTTTTCTTAGTGACGTCGTTAATAAATAAGATTTATTCCATGTATTAATGATTTTGACTATAAATTGAATACTCATTGATAAAACTATGTAATCCCTGAGAGTATTGTGACGTAAGCAGTGATGCAGTTTTGAAATGTATGGAATGCTATAGACAGATTGTCGATCATATAGATATCTGATCTCTCTGGTCAGATAAAGCGATAATTCTTCCATGCTGTAGCCGTTTCATTGTTGGAATATTTTGGATATATAAGCCGTGTTACAATTCACCACCTAAATTTATAGAAAAGGCGGGGTCACGTGGTCTATTCCTCCGCCAATCAACAGCTATAATGCGTGGCTAGTTGACTACTTAATCACCGATACTGAACAGACGTTCATTTGCAATCATTGACGAAGGAACTTACAACCAAAGGATTCTTTACCAAGGATTTCCGCTGGACAAGCGCTCTTGCTTGAAGCCTAAAGGAGGGTCCATAAAATCGTAACAGTCATCACTACTGTAGGGCTGTACCACCTGGACTCTAACGAAAAGATTAGAGAACGAGCTAGATGGGAACTACACAAGAATGTTCTAGGCTTCAAGTGAGAGCACGTTACAGTGGAAAACTCTTGTGTTAAGCAGAGACTGATCCTTAGTGAAGAATTCTTTGGTTGTTCCTCGGTGTTCCTTGGTGTTAGGTAGAATCCTTTGGTTTATTTCTCGGTATTCCTTAGTGCTGAGTAGAATCCTTTGGTTGAGTAGAGTCCTTGGTTACAGATCCGTTCGTCCATGTCGAATACGTACAAAAGAACGGTTTTCAAGGTCGGCGATTTAATAGTTAACTAACCACATATCCGAGTTGTTGATTGGCTGGCTTTAATCCATGTGTCCATGCAGAGTCTATAAATTTAAGTGGTGGACTTCAGCACACCTTATATCCCCAAATATTCCAACAACAACACCCTATAAAAATCAGCTATACGACCACTTGTCTCCTATCACACAAACCATCCTTGTAAGACGAACAAGACATGTTGGATACAACTGGAAAAGCAAGGACCAAATCATGAGAAACGGTCTCCCGTGGAAACCAACACACGGACACATCAGTGTAGGCCAACCAGCAAAAATCTTGATCAATCAGATTTGTGCAGATTCTTAATGCTGTTTGTAAGACCTGTCAGGGGCGATGACCGACTGGGTCAGGTGCTACGAGAGAGAGAGAGAGAGAGAGAGAGAGAGAGAGAGAGAGAGAGAGAGAGAGAGATTTGAAGGAAGGGTTAAAATCATGGTGGAGGGCTAGTTTCAGAATGTAAGGCATGATGGGAAGGATGGTTTTCTTCGTGTGGAAGATATATATATATATATATATATATATATATATATATATATATATATAACTCCCGTAGTTAGCTGTAATTAATCAATATCTTGATTAATTCAGTGGATTTAACCCTAAAGATCCTTATGGTGAAACTCGAGTAGTTTATTTCTGTACACACTATAATAATAGTAATAATAAATCCGCTCTACTTACGTATTGAGCACTTTATATTTGTTATAACGCTGACTTATCTGAGTAACAGTTATACCAACCAAATATCGAGAAAGATATTTTACTTTTACACACACACACACACACACACACACACACACACACACACACATATATTATATATATATATATATGTGTGTGTGTGTGTGCGTGTGTGTGTGTGTGTGTGTGTGTAATGCAATTTCGCTTTTTCTTTTAATGGTAGCAATTGTTCATTATTAGTTGTTTGGTAATTCTTTTTTTGGTTGAAGAACTATTTTCTGGCGGAAGAATCTGTTCTCTTGAAGCCATTACAAGTCCACTCACTTGATGCGGATTGCTTTTTGGGTTTTATTTTTTCTCCTTTTGGCTAAATTTCGTGAAGTCCAACTGGTTTACGATTTAGACGTTTTAGCGGGAAATGTTTCTCTCGCTCTGACCATAGATTTTTTTTTTATGTTGCTTTGAAAAAAAAAAAGAAAAAAAAAGAAAAGAAAATCCTTTCCCTCACCTAATCGTTCACATGAATTTTATTCTGCTCGTTCTTTCGTTCTACCATCTTTTATTATATTTCATTTTTCTCTTCATCTTCTCTCTTCTTTATCATTTCCCTTCTCTTTCATCACCCACCATTCCACCCTCGTCTACGATCATCCACCCATTTGTCCACTTGCATTTATATTATTACTATTTATGTTTCTTTCTTTATCACACTCTTCTTCTTCTTCTTCTTCTTCTTCTTCTTCTTCTTCTTCTTCTTCTTCTTCTTCTTCTTCTTCTTCTTCTTTCTTTTCATTCATTCTTTCTTTCTTTCTTCTTCCTTTCTTCTGTCTACTTTCTTTTTCTTTCCTTTTTACACTCTTTCTTTACACTCACTCTTCTTCTTCTTCTTCTTCTTCTTCTTCTTCTTCCTCTTCTCTTTCCTTATCCCTCATCTCTACCCCACTTGTTCCAATGCTTCTATCGCAATTGGCGCCCATTATGCCATTGTAAGAATATCAGAAAATCGCTGATTGGTTAGATGGAGCGAATGAATCGACAAATAAAAAACAATAAAGACGACCCCCCACCCCTCCACACCCTAAAAGGAAGAAAAAGAAAAAATGTTTCAGAACTTGTGATCATGTGATTTCTCTTTTTATTTTATTAAATTTTCAGCGATTTCTTTTTCCTTTCAGCGCATCTTCTCGTAGAATTGAATTAAATCATATTGCAAAATATACGATAATGACAATAATTTATTGTTCTTTCTCTCGGAAGGAATCCATCCCATAATTTAAGGCCAGAAGCCATTTTTAGTTATTGAATTGAAGGAAATATTTATCTATGTCAGCCAGTAATAAGACACACAGACACACATAATATAGGAAGGAAAATCAGTGCACAATGCTATCAAACATAGACCAGGCCTTCAGCTGCAGCCGCTGCGACCGTTCTTGTCCCGCATAGACCTTATTAGCCACGAATATGTCTACAGTCAACGTGGATCACCCCCCCTTAAACTTCGTTCACGAAGACAAGCAATGATGAGTATGATGATGATGATGATAATGATGATAATTTGCAACTTTTCACTCGCGAACATAGAAAGTTTAATAAAAAACTCATCCCTTTAAGATATGCATACAAGAACACACACACAGACACACAGACACACACACACACACACACACACACACACACACACCATATATATATATATATATATATATATATATATATATATATATGAATAAGTTATGCAATGAAAATGGATAATATTAGGTATTATTTATAGTCCAACTCAACAACATTGAAGTCCAAAAAACTAAAATAGAATTGCAACATTTCTGTAAACAAAAATATCAATATGCAACAGTTAAAAAATGAGTATATATATTCATGCCATTTTTCTGCTTGATTACACACACACACACACACACACACACACAGACAGACAGACAGACATACGCACACACATATATATGTATTCAATGATCACATGATTTATCATGTGTGTATATATATATATGGGCAATTCCATGTGAAATCATCCAGAAAAAATAAAATTGTCACCCATCCACTTCAATTTTTCTGAAATTTTGTACAGGCGTAGACTATGTTAGTTAGACAATCCCCCAAATTTTTCGAACTATTCGCCGAGTTATGTGGATTTTAATCTCGCAAAATTTGAGGGGGGGGGGAAGGTGACACTTTGTCATCTATTTTTGTCTATAAAATGTGTTCTAGAGCTCCCCTACTCCTAAAAATTGGTTTATAGAAGCTTTTAGGACTGCAGAATCCAAAAATGTTATCAAAATAGGCATAAAGTTAACCCTTTTCACGTTATTAATGATTTTTTTCAATGCAAGATCAATAAATGAAAAAATCACAATGTGGCACTGCATATAATTTTCTTTTTCCTTTAAATTATTATTCTACATGGCCCTGGTGATTTGACATGGAATTACCCACATATATATATTCAATGATCACATCATGTATCATATATATATATATATATATATATATATATATATATATATATATATATTATGTGTGTGGTGTGTGTGTGTGTGTGTGTGTGTATTCGGGTGTGGGTGGGTGTGATTGAATTCAGTCTGCCTTCGAAATCTGCATTGAACATACTACATTTGGACTGGGTTCGAACACAGATAACTGGCTCTGGGTGGAAATACACAGTTATCTTGTGGTCCTATGCTAGTTACGGTACTTGATGAGATGACTTAGTTCCGTTACTACCATGTCTGCTGTTGCCCTCTCAATGCTTCCTGTATCCTCATTGTATTCCTTTGATCCACAGAACTGGTATCGACGTAAATTGGTCAGAGTGTCTTTGTGATGGGTCGGGAGATTAATGGAGATGAGCTGCTGTAGTTGTTGGCAATTCTAAGAACGAGACAATACACCGTTAATAATAACAACGGTTTTATTATTATATATAACGGAGAGGAATATGTTTTGCACACGAGGCTGGAGAGAAAAGACATGGTGAGGAGCTTGTTTGGCGTTTTGTTCTATGCTAATTAACACTGAGTAATTCAGCAAAGTTGGACTGGACTAGACTGTGTCACTTCTTTTATCGGAGTTTTCTTGGCGACAAGGTCTATTTCTTCTAGTGGCAAATAAATTGTTTTTTCGGCACTTTGAAGTCACGTGGTTCTCCTGACAACCTTTCTTGTATTTTTCCGGCCAGACAGACTTTTCAATAGCGCAGACAAATTATAGTTATTTTATAATCGTCAACAAGTCCTATTCCCCGGCCTCAAAATCAAGATTTCCGATAGTTTTGATAAATGTATCAATTTAGTAGATTGCATTCACCTTTGATTAAATCTGTAAACACAGAGAGAACAATCAAAATTTATACAATATTTTGATTTTCCCATTTTAACAAAACTATTTCCTCTGACTAACAAAAAGAATTTTTACACTTTTTCCATTTTCGTTAAAAATCAGTTGACGCCAACAAAAATAATTCGTCATATCAAAATCTCATACAGCAAGCATCCCGAATAGGAATAGTTATTTACTATCTTAGTCTGGCACAGGGTCCAAATACTGAGTCTACACTATCAAATTGGTAATGTTTGTTACCCATGGCGACAATATAGATCTTCCTGTAATTGGTATTGAAAATAATGCATCTCAGAACGATAACAAGTATAGGTAACTCGAAGAGCATACCTAATCGAAATGTTGAGTAAAATAACAAGGATGAAGATAGTCGTTCCTATGATACCTGTAATAATTGAAATCATAAAATATCATAGAATTTGACATTAACTTTTGACATGGAAATACTAGCTCTCCCGCGTAATGCCTTTGACATATCTATATATCTATATATCTATGTATCTATCTCTCTGTCTCTTTTTTGTCTTTATATATATATATATATATATATATATATATATATATATATATATATAAGGTTTGTCAAAAAAGTATCGAGATTGAAGCTGTATTTACCTAGATAGGAATGAACAATAAATGTAACGTTAATTTTTTTTTAGAATAGATGTGTCAAAAAGTACAGATTTTAAAGCTGTATTTACCGAGATAGAAATGAAGAATGAATATAACCTTAATTTTTCAGAATACAAGGTGTGTCAAAAAGTATCGAAAATACTTTTTTGACACACTTGTATATATATATATATATATATATATATATATATATATATATAAGTAAAGAAATACCAAATGACTTAGAAATGCTCGCATCTGATGAGTCGGGACAGTTAGACACTTTGTCTAAGCTCCCTGAAATAGACTATAACGCTAAATCTCTAAGTCTTTTGTTATTTCTTTACTTATATATCTGCTCTGTGACTCTAATATTAAGAGCACACATTGAGCTCTCAAACTGCAACAGGTTTTTAAAATAAAACTCTTGTGTCGTAAGGAAGATTTCTTCTCTGGACTTTTGGATTATATATATATATATATATATATATATATATATGTGTGTGTGTGTGTGTGTGTTTGTGTGTGTGTGTGTGTGTGTGTGTGTGTGTGTGTATGTATGTATGTATGTATGTATACATACATATTTAAATATATACTTATCTATCTACATATCTATCTCAGTTTATACACATCTCTCTCTCTCTCTCTCTCTCTCTCTCTCTCTCTATATATATATATATATATATATATATATATATAGTAATGGAAATTTGAACTCATGAAAGTTCCCTCTTTTAAAGATTTTTTTGTATATTGATAAATTCAATTTAGAACCTTAGCTTTTCTTAAAATCGATTTTTATCTCAAAATGCAGGAAAAGCGATCACACTGATCAATATTTGGAATGATTTTTAACGCTTTCTGTTGATACTTCGTGCATAGGAAATACTTCACTTTTCCTTTGAGATTCCTGGTTTTACAAATGCCAAATGCCTTATTCTTGTTCCACACTCTCCTTCCCCAATATTGGCTAAGAATTCTCACAGGATTCAATCGCCATTGTTGTTAGCAAAGTGAGACACGTGGATATCACTTCCATCATTTTTCCTTCTTTTTTTTTCTTTTCACATCTTAGCATTGCATTGGCTTCAAATCAATAAAAAATACTTAAATGTTTTGCAACATTTCAATTCGCGGTCCAGAAAAAGCTTCTTTTTTGGTTCACTCACGGCTATTGACCAGATCAAACCGGAAATTGAGCCAGGAAGATCGAATCAAAACATAATTAACTCGTAAAAAAATATTTAATAACCACTCTAATTTTTGAGGCAATTTTCTAATAATGAAATTAAACCTCTGGACCTTGCATAAGTTTTTAATTTACTTTTTTTTTTTAATTTAGCAACAAAAAAAATGAAAAAACATTTTTTTCAAAATAAACAAATGAATAAATTTAAAAAAATACGAAGACGAGTCAAAAGTCTTGCAATAATTTGGTAATATGAAACGCACTGGCATGTTTATAATATTTTTATTATATGTATTATTCATGATTTTTTTTTTCGGACTGTTGTCCTCATATCTAACTTGGCATGTAAAAACACTACGCTTCGACCGCTGTATCCTCCGGGCTTCTTCAGAAGTCAGAAAATCAAAATTATATTCGTCAAGCATCATCTAAAAAATTCAGACAAATAATATGTATTATTGTTGTACAATTGTATTTCAATAAATTTTATTATTATTTACGGAGCGTTTTTATATTTTGAGTTGCCAACAGCCGGCAACCTGTTCTGATCAACTGCCGACCAACTCTACGGAAAAGCTCCGACGAAGTTGTGTCATTTCCAAGTCTTTGCAAACACAGCGTGGGTGCAAAACGATTGACAGAACAACAAGCCGGTGATACATGTGATTAAGTCACATCATCAAATACCGTATCTTGCATAGAACCACATCTGGTGCTTTATGACCTAGGATCTGATTGGGAAAGATCTCCACGGCGCATCTACCCTACATGTGAAACCTTGCGACCCAGGATCCGATCCTTGCTTGTTTCTTTTGTTTCATGACACATCAACACTTTTCGGGTCATTTAATGCCAAATGAAATCATTTTGATAAAAGTTTCTATGTTCTTAATATCTTCAAATTCGCATAAATAATTTTCATGTGTATTAATACATTGGTAGATCATTACTTTCTTTCTGTTTCTTTTCTTCTCTCTCACTGCCAAAGTAAAAATAGAAATCTTTTTCGATGATCGATATTATCTTATTAATCAATATTGTGAAGCTAGAGACTTTCGGTTGCCAAAATCCACCTACAACTTAACCCTTAGGAACCCGAGTGTCTAACGATTCACCTCCACCCATTATGGAGGTTCCTGTTTGAAATAGTCGAAAATGAATTAAACACATACTGTATAGGGATTCTTATGAATAATGTATACTATATATATTTACCAACCCCTCCGCACGTGCAGGGTGCGACACAAGGTCATTTTTTTTAAGAGTTTTCCTTATCCTAGACTGGTTACCCAACCATGGTTAAAGAGTTCAGTCTGTCCTGCTATTTCCCCATAGCTGGAGGGGGAATTAGATTCATACCTTTCCCACTAGTATTAGTGCCATGTGAAATGCCAACTGTTTCGTCCAGGAATTGAACTCGGGTTGATGAGTCCATCTCCTGCGAATCTAACCATTAGACCACGCTCCTCCATTATATATATAATAAAACTACCCGGCTACCCGTCATTGGCTGGGTAGAGTGGTATAATAAAAAGTTAGTCTCGCAGATCCATTGATTGTTTTAGTCTTACGTAATTGATTTATGTATTAATCACTAACGCAACCAATGATTTTCCCTTTTCTTCCTATTCAAATCCTAATTTTTTAAATATCTTAAAATATATTAAATATATATTTTGGATATGAATAAATTCTTCATTATTTTGCACAAAAAGCAAACTCTGTTTTCAAATTTTATTATTGGAAAAAAAGAAAAAAGTTAGGAAAAGCTAATTGTTAGGAAATGTTTGTTGCGACATATTTATTGAAAAATGTCCCAAATAATTTATTGTAGAAGAAAATTATGTAAGAATTCAGATGAAAAACAAGTTTATTTTCCCGAAAACTAAAATCAACAGCGGACACGAGGCACTGAAAAAAATTGTGAGTGCGTATCTTGAAGATAACTCCGGGATCTACGGAACTGGTGTCTCACCATCAGATGCAGTTTAGAGTTATACACAGGAAGCCCTTTTTTTGCGAGGAGTATTACCCCCCCCCCACACCTTTTCAGGAGATAGGACGTGTTCTACGCCCCTGAGGATCAGGTTAATAAAATCAGTCTGTTTATTAAATGTCAGTAGGCCCGATCACGGTTACTATCACGTGTTGTGTCAGTCAGTTCGCGATGAGTGTAATATAACTTTTTTTTTTTTAGACTGGAATAGTTATGTGTTCCTTTTTTACAAATGCGTCTCCTTTGCGTGATAAAAGGTTGTCGATCAACTTTAAAAAAAAAAAAAAAAAAAAAAGGAAAAAATAAAATAAAAAAAATAAAGAAAATAATTTCACAAATCCGGCAAACTGACGGATTATTGAGTGAAACAAATCTCGATGGATGGAATCCGTGTTAATCTTGATTTATGATCCCAAAATTGATTTGATCCAGCCTCCAAGAATCATCTCCAAAAGAAAATCTGCTCTGGTAACTAGATGTTTGCTTGACTAGTGCAGGAGGTGTCGGTTAAACATGACCCCCACAAAAAAAAAAAAAACAAACCCAAAAAACAAAACACCTTTGAGATTCACAAAACCATTTTATAATTAATTTCCCTACACATGATCCAAAACCAAATGAGATAATTTTTAAGTGGAGAGCAACTGGTTTGAATTCAGAGGTTTCCTTCTCCTAGACTGGCTGCCATACCGAAATGAATGAACTCAGTCTGCCCTTGTATTTAACCATGTACATGAATTCTCTAGCTTACTGATGAAAAGGCTGCTCGGATGGGACACACACACGCACACACACACACACACACACACACACACACACACACGTGTATATATATATATATATATGACCTTATATGCATATATAGTTTGTGAATTTACGTATAAAAAGTGTTCAATCAAAGTGTTTATCTAAGTTAGGGTAGCAGAGACATAAAGTCAAAGGCGCATGGTCACTGTCAGTTACTCGCCAAAGATATTTTTCAAACCAAGCATTGCTTTAAAAATCGCATAAGTGCAAAGCTGTCTCTTACCAAGCGCCGTTGAATTCATTTTGTCACTATCCGAACTGAGATATATATATATATATATATATATATATATATATATATATATATATATATATATATAAAACTTGTTGGTAAATCCTTGCGGTGAGAAATAACCCGGCAAATAGTTTGATTGTAAAAATACATAAAAAAAACATCAACCGGGAAGAAAAAAATTTTTGTAAAAAAGAAAAGACCAAGTTAATCGTACCAACAAAAAACAATCTATTAGTAAAATAAGCAGACTGATTTTATTAACCTGCCAAAAGAAAAAACAATTTATATGCATATATATATATATATATAATATATATATATACATACAACATATATATATATATAAGATATATATATACATACAAACCCGCCATGAGACTAAAGCTAATAAGTAAATAGAGCAAATAATAAAGATAAATCTAATGAGTCAGACGAACCTACTAAGAGTTTTGCTTAATGCTCTTCAGGGCTAAGTCAGATCTTAGCCCTGAAGAGCATTAAGCGAAACTTTTAGTAGGTTCGTCTGACTCATTAGATTTATTTATATATATATATATATATATATATATATATATATATGCAAAAATCCTCATGTTCCCTTGGTAACAAGGTCTTTAATCTGTCTACAATAGCTTCATAGTTTATCTCCATAAATCTTACCCAATAAACACAGGGTTCTGTTCTGTACGTCGAAAACAAGAATCCAATGATTTCGCAAATTACTCACATACAAATAAGGGCTCCATTCAAATATTAACTTCTTAAAGGGCCACATATTCTATATAAATAAACCAATACACCCCACTTTATGAATTTATTACAGTGTGAAATAAACCAAGTGAATTCGCATCTACATATTCCAGTCTGTTTATCTTCCGTCATTACTAGGCAAAATTGTAGCGCAAACTGGGCTTGCTAACTTTGATAGTGAACAAATTCTGGAATGTCAATATTGAATTCAAACCAATCAGACAATACATCAAAGATTCGCGTGGCAGAGTAAGGACTATTACTCCCCGATGTCTTACTAACCTCTTTCTCTATCAATCTATTTATATAATTGTCTTAATATCTATCTATCTATCTATCTATCTATCTGTCTATCATAATTCTCTTAACATCTATCTATCTATCTATCAATAATTATCTTAACATCTATCTATCTATCTATCTATCTATCTATCAATAATTATCTAACATCTATCTATCTATCTATCAATGATCTATCTATCTATCTATCAATAATTATCTAACATCTATCTATCTATCTATCAATAATTATCTTAATATCTATCTATCTATCTATCTATCTATCTATCAATAATTATCTTAACATCTAAATCTATCTATCTATCTATCTAATTCTCTTAATCACTCCCTCTCTCTCTCTCCCTCTCTCTCTCTCTAATTCTCTTAAACTCTCCCCTCTCTCTCTCTCACACACACACACACTCTCTCTCTCACTCTCTCTCTCTCTCTCTCTCTCTCTCTCTCTCTCTCTCTCTCTCTCTCTATCTATTGTAATTTGTATGTGGATTTCTTTGTTTATGTTTTTTTTTTCATAATTAAAAGTCAATAGAGGGAGAGGGATAAGAAAACAGAGAAAGGGAGAAAGAGAAAGACAGACAGTCAAAGAGAAAAAGAAAGAGCATAGAATAAAAGAGAGAGAGAGAGAGAGAGAGAGAGAGAGAGAGAGAGAGAGAGAGAGAGAGAGAGAGAGAGACAGACAGACAGACAGACAGACAGACAGACAGACAGGTTGAAAAAGAGATGTTGAAAAATATCTCTCCCTTGTGAGCTTCGGGCTAGATTTTTTTCCAAATTGGTCATTTTGAGACTCCCAGGGGTCGTTCGTTCGGGGTGAGCAGAGAATGAGCAGAGAAATAGCGCACTGGGTGATTATAGGTGGTAGTGGTGGGGGAGTGGTGCTTTGACAACAAACGCTGTAATACTCTAACATTATTTTCAACAAATTCGTCTCTCGTTAAATTTGCTGACGGGGCGATTACTGAATTTGCGTAATGAAACGATACTTTGAAATTTGATTATTTCAGGATCGAAAGACGATGAACTTTGGCTTAAAATTCAAATATTAAAGGATTGAGAAAAAATGCAAGCTCATGTAATAAAATGCATGTGAACATATTTTCAAAGTTTACAAATTTAGTATATACTAGACGATCCGTAAGTGGGTTGGGTTCCAGTTGTATTACTCTCTATATATATCATCATCATCACAAATTAGCACGGATATCCATGACAATCTCTCGCCAACCTTCCCTATCATTCATCGACCTTGGGCGCTGCTCCATGCAGCAGCCAGCATCCTCACATAGTTGGTCGATGCAAGTCCTGGCTGGGCGGCCTACATTTAGCGTGCCCATGTGCTGGCTTCCACAGTAGTACGTCGCTTATGAGCTCATCTTTGCTTCTCCAATAGTGTCCTGCATGCCTAGCCCGTCTTACTCAGATGGTTTGTGAGATAAGGGGCAGGTGGCCATACAGGTGCTTCTTTGTGGGGTGCTGCTTCCACGACTTGCTCTTGTGCAGCTCCCATCTAGCTTATTTTCAAGACGCTTCGTTAGGGTCCAAGTGGTAAAGCCATACAGCAGTATCGATATAACCAGAGCCTGGAAGAATCGTCTCTTTAGCTTGGCAGGGAGATCGGATTTCCATATGACTGATGATTTGTTTGTGGACGACCATGCGTTTCCTATTCGTGTATTAACATCGCTTTCTGTGGATGAGATATTACTACCTAGGTATATAAATTTTTCTACTGGTTTATAAGGCTTACCGTCAAGTGTGGAAATGTCCCCTTTCTTTTTGAAGCTTATGAACTCAGTTTTATCGGAGGCCGATGTTCTTTGCTGCCTCCTCCAGGCTGTGTAGAAGTGCCTCAGTCTGTGTCGGTGTATCTGCAAGAAGTGCGAGGTCATCAGCATAGTCTACATCTGTGAATATATATATATATATATATATAATATATATATATATTATGTGTGTGTGTGTGTGTGTGTGTGTGTGTGTTAACTTCAAATATCATATATATATAAAATATATATAAGTTTTAACTTCAAATATCAAACATTTTACTCTGATGATGGCCGTTATTCTTTGGATGCTTAAAGATTATATAATTTATTATTATTATTATTATTATTATTATTATTATTATTATTATTATTATTATTATTATTATTATTTTATTTTGTTTTATTTTATATTTAACATAATAATAAATAGAATACATGTGTACATGAACAAACCCCTGGCCGATACACGTGTTAGTAAATCTATTTTATCCATTCAACATTTTCTTTCCTTTATTTATTTTCCCTTTCGACACACACACACACTGAAGATCCTTATAGTGAAACTCGAGTAGGTTATCACATGTACCTATATTATAATAAATTTGCTCTACTTAAGTATTGAGCAATTTGTATTTGTTATATCGTTGGCTTACCCCCCCCCCCTGAATTCTGCACCACCTAACTATCGTGACCATATTCACCGGTAAGTCACCTGTTCCATTATATATATATATATATATATATATATATATATATATATATATATATATATGTATCAGTAAAGAGAAAAAACTTAAAACTCCGGTGTTAAGTGATTATGGTCCATTTCCACCCAAGATTATCTGAGTTTCGTCAGATCAAATTCTTTATTGAAAAGTTATTTTATATATATATATATATATATATATATATATATATATATATATATATATATATATGCTTGAAAGAATAGTCTTATAACATGTGGGGATGTTATATTAACGTTGGAAGGCTTAAAGTAACTTCCCAACATGGTGTGTTGTGTGTGTGTGTGTGTGTGTGTGTTGGAGTCAGTTTGTGAAACTAGAGATTTCGTGAAGTTTGTAAACATTTCGGTAATTTCATGCCATTCCTGTTTTTGGGGTCTGGAATTTCAGGAAAGTTCTGGTCTATCCTTTGAGGATTTAATGAATTCACTCATTATAATGATCATAGACTTCATTAATTTATTAGCCGACCTAATCTTCTATTGATAGTTCATTTTGTCTGACCCGCGACCAATTCAAAATCATCACAGTATGTAATCATTCTTTGATAATCAGTCTAATTTAATCAATTACCTCCCCTTATCTCAAGGAAACAGGTCACAAGTGATGTTTTACAACCCCTACGCGCAAACATCAAAGGGAAACCGAGTGGGCCCGGGCGCAGTTTTTTTCAACCCTAATTTTCACGCACAAGTGCCCTCGATAGAGTTGCCAACCTCCCTTAATCGTGAGGGATTTGTCCTCTGTGTTATCGTCATCCCCTGACTTTTTTTTTCTTCTTGAGTATAACAAGGATACCACTTGTTCTTCGATGTCAGAATTATATATTCTATCTTATTATAAAGGAGATTCAATCTCTCTCTCTCTCTCCCCCCCCCCCCTCTCTCTCTCTCTGAAGCCGAAACTACGTCTCTGGTTACGTTACAATACCCAGGAATTGCGTAAGTTTATCAATGAGTATTTAATTCAGTCAAAATCTTTCATTAATACATAGAATACATCTTATTTATTAACGATGTCTCTATGGAAATCTGAGTTAGATTTGCCTCAAAACAGCCCATGTTATTAGGTTATTTACCTCGTACCCCTCGTATGCAGATGTGATCACACACGAACCGAAGCTCATGGGATGGTGGGTGCCAAAAATGCGTAGATCTCGTCAGCATTGCCCCTCAAGGGGCGCCTCAGGCACTGGGCAATAAACCTAGCCCTGCTCCTTTAAACCAAGGGGGCTTTGACTGGAAGGAAGCCCACCTGGGATCACGTTAACAAATACAGGGTCCATGTTATTTGTATTTACCACGTACTCCACGTGTACGGGTTAGACACAAGGACGTATTAATGTGGGACAACCCACGAGCCGAAGCTCGTGGGTGGTGGGTGCAAAAATGCATTGATCCCGTCGGCATTACCCCTCAAGGGAGGCGCATCAGGTACTGGGCAATAAACCCAGCCCTGCCCCTTTAAATTAAGGGGGCAGGTGTTGCCTGGGGGGATAGTCCCCTGGGATCAACACTGTTCATTTACATTAACAAACACATGCCTCGAAGAGCCCATGTTATAAGTACGTTTAAAATCCTGCAATGTGTGTTATATATTACCAATAAATATATGTGTGGTGTGGTTAATTTGCATACTGATTTTAACAAAAACGGGTTTAATAAATAATATTATTGTTTTGTTCTCTAACGTATTAAAATAATCCTAATTAAAATAAGTGTAATCTTTTTATATGAGTTCCTATTTAATTTTGTTAGTCTTTCTAATTCAATATATTTCATTATATTAAAATTTAAATATTTACGCCCAGAGGGCGCATATTCTTGCTAGTAAATATAATTGATAATGTCATTCTAAAATCTTGATAATAATATCATGTTTATACAGGATGTTTCAGAAAAATTGAGCCTTTGAAATTAGTAGACCTGTTCATATACCTAGGTAGTAATATCCCATCGACTGAAAGCGATTTCAATAAAGGTATATGAAATTCATAGACAGATTATCGATCATATGGAAATCTGATCTCTCTGATAAGATAAAGCGACAGTTGTGCCAATCTGTAGACGTGTCAGTGCTACTGTATGGCTGTACTACTTAAACTCTAACGAAGGTCTTAGAAGAAAAAGCCAGACGAAAACTGTACTAGGATATTGTGTGCTGCTGTGAATAAATCCTGGAAGCAGGACACCACAAAATAGCAGCTGTACGGCCACTTACGTCCTATCACACAAATTATCTATGTAACACGAACAAGCTATGCTGAATATTGATGGGAAAGCAAGGACCAACACATACATGACGTTCTCCCGTGGACACCAACACTTGGATAACAAATCCTTAGGGGACCCCCTTACTTGCGACCTTGTGTCACATCCTACCCGTGGCGATTGGGTTGGGTAAACACCTACTATAAATATATAATGGGCGTCCCATCGTGGTATAATGTTTAGCAAGCGACTCTCGTAGATCTATTACAACTGAGTTCGATCCTTGTTGGATGTCCCATAAAAAAGAGAGTGTCTAATCGTGGTGTAATAGTTAGTACTGGTCTCTCTGATCCATTACTACTGAATAGCGACTTCGATCACCGCTGGATGCCCAATCCTTGTGACCCTGTGTCACATCCTACCCGCAGCGAACGGATTGGGCAAATACCTATTCACCTTCACCGCTGGTAAGTAAATCCCGGTTATAGATCGATAATATTGATCCCTGCTGACAACCAAATGATCTTCAAAATGATGGGAACCATTTCGAAGCAAGCCAGGCCGTTACTGCATCTTATAAAAAAAGCTTTTAGCGATTTCCTTTTCTTTTTTGTTGTTCACTGTTTTTGATGACGAAAGAACTGGTCTTTTATAAGTCTATTTCTTCTCTTGCTTTTCCCCTTCCTCTTGTGTTTGGATTATCTCCCTTGCCCATCCCCAACCGTTGCAACACGTCCCACAGGGCCAGAGCCCAAAGTAAGTGGAGTTTATAAAAAAAAAGGAAAAGATGGAGATATAGGTTGATTCCAACACACAGTTTGATATAAAGCTAAAGCAAAACTCTTTTTTTAAAAAAGGAAATGTCCGTTTATTGCACGAGAAACAACAATTGATAATATAATAGTGGGCTGAATCGAAAGCCGAAAGAAGATTACATGGGATGTTTATTTAATCTGTTGCAGCTTATCTATCTACATATTACCAAAATTCACACACACATACATACACACATTTATATATATATTACCAAAATTCTCATACACACACACGCACACACACACGCACGCATACACACGCGCGCGCACACACACACATATATATATTACCAAAATTCTCATACATACATACCTACACACTCATATATGTATATTACGAAAATTTCATACATACATACATACATACACACACATATATATTACCAACATTCTCTCTCTCTCTCTCTCTCTCTCTCGCACACACACACACACACACACACACACACTTATATATATTACCAAAATTCTCATACATACATACATAAATACACGCACACACACTTGTATATAAATACATTACCAAAATTCTCATACACACACACGCACGCACACACACACACACACACACACACACACACATATATATATTACCAACATTCTCATACATACATACACACACTCACACATATATATTACCAAAATTCTTCTACATTCATACACACACATGTATGTTACCAAAATCCCCCCACATATATATATATATATGTGTATATATATATATATATAAAACTATATTACCAAAATTCTCATATATATATATATGACAATTGCTTAATCTTCCTGCCAAAAATGATCAACCGTTAGCCAAAGGAAACTGACCCAGCTTGAGGCGACAGGCAATGCCGAGTGCACCTTTCCAGCACCATCCCATTAAATTGTGGGAGCAGTGTTCTCCCAAATAGAGCTGCTCAGATACCAAGGCCCCTACTAGAGTCAGCCCCTTTATGAGGGGACATAATACCGATGTTAGAGTAAGTCTACATATAAATATGTAACCACATGCTTCCAACCGGTCAGGTACGCGCACCTCACCACCCACTCACCGCCAGGGGATTTTTCCAAGAAAAAGGCTTGTAAATGAAAAGATCATTAGGAAACATTTATACATATTAGTATAGTATAGTGGCCAGCGCTTGTACAACATGAATACCACTCTTTAAATTTTCATTATAATTATCCGGTTAAAAAGAATAAGTTTTTTTAAAAAGAGATTTAGTGTGCTTCTGTTGAATATGTTGTATAATTTGTTTTTAGAGAAGTATTTGTCTAGTTTGTATAATGTTTAATTTTATGAATATTTTCCTGTTTGTTTTAACATTTTTGTTGTATGGTGAGTTAAACCAGATTATTCTTCTGGATCTATTTGTTCTTTTTTTTGTTCTGTTAAAAAAAACTGTCAGTTTCTCGCCTATGCAATTTCTCAAGCCAAATGCACTTAGTTTGAAGAAATTGTATAGGCGAGAAACTAACAGTAACCAGGTGCTTTTGACTCCATGTCCACGCTAATTTGAATTAGACATAAATTGTCTATTAATTATATTGAACACTGTTTACTTATAAATATAGGACCCATATTCTCTCTCTCTCTTTCTCTTTCTCTCTCTCTCTCTCTCTCTCTCTCTATCTCTATATATATATATATATATATATATATATATAGTTACTGTTAAAAATTAATGTTAAAAGTGTTTTTATCGGTAACACCTTTACAGTGCTCTATACATCGGAGCAATATCGCAATATTTTCAACTATAAAATAGATTAACAATAAAAAAAAAAAAAAAAAAACAGGAAAAATAAAAGGATGTGGTCGGGCTATCATATATCATATATATATAAGTATAATATATATATATATATATATATATATATATCAGTCATCCACAGACACGTGCTTCGACGTTTACGTCTCATCAGTGCGGCTCGACTTTATTTATCAGCTACCTCTAGCCGGGAGGGAAACGCGACAGAATTTTCGTCTGCCATGCTCCTTACCCTTTTGGCTATCAGAGACTGTCAGTCAGGGGCGAACAATTAATTGATACATACTTACATGATATATGTTTTTACAATCACCAGAGAACTCAAGTCTGTAAAGAACAGGCGAGTAAATCCGATACGCTAAACGGTGAGAGTTCAACTAATGTCTCCTCGAGTGCTCTACCAAGAAGGGAGTATATATATCAGTCATCCACAGACACGTGTTTCGACGTTTACCTCTCATCAGTGCGGCTCGATTTTATTTAACAGTTCTCTCTCTTTCTCTCTCTCTCTCTCTCTCTCTCTATATATATATATATATATATATATATATATATATATATATATATATATATATATATAGGTGGATGATATCAAGTGTTTCCTTGATAGGATTCAACCAAAATTGAAAACACAAACGTACATATAGGGTGTATTATAAATAAATAAATAAATGGATACCTTGGTGTAGATATGAATCTATTTTGACATTTCTTTGTCTTGTCAGTCTGATCTTTGAAACCAAACCAAATCAAACATTGCTTTCTCTTGCCAACTCCTTATGCATAATTAACCTAATTTATTTAATGATTCTCGTATATACAATTATGATTAAAATTTGATATTAAAAGCGTTTTTAATCATTAAAATCATTTTAGTGCTCTATGCGTAACAACGTAGAGCAACATCACAATATTTTCAACTATAAACTTGAGGAAGACAATAAAAATTGGATTTAAAAAAAAACGCACAGCTACATCTTTATCATAGCTCAAGCTTTGGGGCTTAGAATATGTAGTAGAATATGAACGCCTCCAAAAAAACAAAACAAAAAAACCCAAAAACAAAAAAAGGGTATACCCAGGGTATAACTCTAAATCATATCCGATAGTCAGGATCCAGTTTTGGATCTCTGGAGAGTGCAGAGTACTTCATCAATGCCATTACTCCCTGATCCAGTCGGACAAGAGTAGTAGTACCTGTTAGGTTCCCATTGTAATGACAAACGATGACACCGATAAACATTGGAAAGCTTTATTTTACTTAGACTAATTGGTACACTTATTGAAAGTTTACATAGTCTAGTATTTACTAGAGTTCTCCAAAGGAGAGGTAATCATAACATAGGGGAGGTAACTCCCAATTACTTATTACACCCTATAGGTCAAATAGGCCTGTTTACAAATGATTCGTATTCAATAAAACTATGCACAGAAAAAGAAGCCCTTAAGAAACACAAAGATGGAAATAGGTGGTTCCGTAATCACAAGGCATAAAATAACACAGAACGGGTTAACATGCCGTTAAAATCAATCAATCAATCTACGTGTTTATCTGAAGAGCAACTACTAAACTACTGTTGTCTTTTAACATTTTGTTTGTACCCATTGATTCAAAATTTTATAATCGATAAAGCATTTATCTATTTTTTGTAGAATGTCCGTCCTCTCTCCATCTTTTCAGTAGACCTGCCAAATTTTTGGCGGTGTCGACCCTTTAAGGTGGAATTGGTTGGAATCAAGACAAAACAACGAATAAAAACGGAAGAGGGGGGAAATATAATATAGACAAGTAGAGGGTGGGGGTGGGGTCAGGGTGTGGCAGGGGGCAGAGGTTTAGTCAATGTCTATTTTCGTGTGAGTTGTATTCGTTTATTCGAAGTGGACGCTAGAGTCCGAATGTAAATAGTTGACCTCTCTGACATCTTTTGCACACCTCATTTAATAATGTTGAAAGCTAACAATGAATATCTAAAATTAGTTTATATGGATAAAAAGTTAAATACAACAATAATTGATCGGCGGGAAGGAAAACGCAAAGAATTGTGGTCAAATTGCAATCTCCCTTGTAGTATTTCTTATGTACAAACGGTTACGAGACAGAAAGATGGTGTAGGATTTGATGTGCGGAGATAGGTCGGCCAACCTTGAAATAAGAGTTATATAAAATATTGTATCCACTGAAACCGCAAGGTAGACAACAACAAAAACAACAACAACAATAATAATAATAATAATAATAATAATAATATGATAAAAATAATAATGATAATAATAATAATCACTAATAATTGCTGCACAGAATAATGCCATAAAGACAAACTTTATCAAAACAAAAACTGATAAGACCCAACAAAATAGTAAATGTAGATTATGCGGTAATAGAGATGAGACCGTAAACCATGTACTATGCGAATGTAGCAAACTAACACAACGGGAGTACAAAACTAGGCACGACTGGGCTGGAAAGGTGATCCACCGGGAATTATACAAAAAATTAAATTTTGACCATACAACAAAATGGTATATGCATAAACCAGAATCTCTTCTTGAGAACAAAATGCATAACATTCTCTGGGACTTTGAAATAAAAACGGATCACCTTATCCCAGAAAGAAGACCAGACCTAGTGTTGATTAACAAAAAATAAAGAACTTGTCAACTGGTGGATTTCGCAGTTCCAGCAGATCACAGGGTGAAGCTGAAGGAAAATGAAAAGATGGATAAATATCTGGACCTTGCTAGAGAATTGAAAAAACTGTGGAATATGAGAGTGAAAGTGATACCAATTGTAGTTGGTGCATTTGGAACGGTCCCAATAAACTTGGGAAAAAGACTGGAGGATCAGGAAATCAGAGGAAGAATTGAGACCATCTAGACTATTGCATTGCTACAATCGGCTAAAATACCAAGAAGAGTCCAGGAGACCTGAGGAGACTTGTTGTCACCCAGACTCCAGTGAAATACCATCAGCTTCGGCTGTTGTGAAAAACTGATAATAATGATAATAGTGAAAGTGAGAAGAAGAAGAAGAAGAAGAAGAAGAAGAAGAAGAAGAAGAAGAAGAAGAAGAAGAAGAAGAAGAAGACAGCTATATGGATACTGCAAGCGACAAAGTAGAGATAGCACATGAGAAAACCACGATCCACGCTTTGTCGACAGGCCTTAGAATACGTCTGCTGTATTCAGAGCAGAGGGAGCAAGAACCCTCCTCCCAAAATGATGCCTTGGTATGATCCTAAACTGCTACCGGTGGTCAAGTTCCAGTCCTGGGGCTCTTGGAAATGTGGACTCAACCTTTATTGCCTTTGTTGAGAATTTTTCGTATATAAGGTGTGTGCTATATCCTCGCCCATACTTATAGACTAGGCGAGATCATGTGATCTATCCCTTGGCCAATCACTGGCAGTACTCTGAGGCTGATACAATACTTAACCCCCACCCTACTGGTAATAATTACTGCAACGTTCATAGATGACGGACATAGGATTAAATCACTGGACCTTTACCAATACACAGGACAGGACTTATACGCTTACCAAAGGATTCAATAACATAGGACTTTCTTGAAGCCCTTTTCAACTGGCCAAGGATAGCATTTAAAAACTTTACAACCTTTACACCAAGTCCACTCAGTCCAGGAGAGGAAGTAACTGGTAGGGTCTCATCTATAAGTCAAATAGATCGAATGGAAAATTATTCGTGTTCGATATTGATGAATGGAAAGTGATTCGAGTAATCGCCTTCCCAACTTCTAATATCTGACGACAAAGTCCTTTCCGCTTGCAAGAATATTACAGCAGTCTTACAACAAATCCACAATGCCACGTTCCAAAGCGTCTCGCCCAACTGGCATAAAAGTGTAATAAATTGGCAAAGGTTCTCCATGCTGAACAAAAAGTACTCGTCCTTGAGAGAAACAGCATCGGCTTATATTCCTCTTCACTAGCCGAACTATTACAACCAACAGGGGTGACAGGATGCTTACTAAAAGAGATTACTCATAACGGGGAGGTGGTGAGTTCAACTCTGTAGTCTTGTGAGGTAATTCATTTTACCTCGTGCTACAGATAGTACAGTGTGTAACAAAATCCTTATTCATTGCAAGTTTACAGTCAAGCACTGGTTCCCGCTAGATCACCGAAGTTAAGCAGCAAGGAGCCTGTTGAATACGGAGATGGGTGACCATTTGAGCAAACAGCAGTTACTGCAAGTAACCACACATCAAAATGACTTGATTTGGCATTAAATGACCCGAAAAGGGTTGATATGCCATAAACAAACAATCTAATCATTGTCGACCTATCATTTACCCAGAAATGTATAAACCTGTTATCGATCTTCAAATTTTGATCGATTTGTACTGATTTTTGTTTATGTATTTTCTAGCAAACTGATTTCTACAAAATACCATTTCAATTTGATTCGGTTATTCATTCAACAGATCGATAACTTGATTTTCATTCCAAAAATGATACTGTTTCCATGATAATTCAAAATTCAAACCATTTAGCAGCCTTTTCTATTATTATATATATATATATATATATATATATATATATATATATATATATATATATTATAATAAAAAAGGCTGATAAATGGTTTGAATAATGAATGAATAAAGATTTTGTTACACACGGTACTATTTGTAGCACGAGGTAAAATGAATTACTTCGCAAGACTACAGAGATTGAACTCACCACCCCCCATTATTGCTTGAAGCCTAAATGATGGCAACTAAAATCGTAACAGGTTGAAATTCGGGATGGTATTGACATTACACCGAGGTCCACTCTGCTAGTACCTGTTAGGGTTCTATCTATGAGTGAAATAAATTTGAAAAAAGAGTTTACAAAAATTTTAAAAATGAGTTTAAAAAAATAATTGAGTGCTTAAGAAGAATGAATAAAATAAAAATGTCCTCGGCATAAAATAACCCCATGGGTTGACATGCCGTAAAAACCAACCAACTAACCAACCAACTATCTATCTAAGCCTATTCTTTCTATGTCCATGTATGGACATGCAGTATATGGACTAACATTTACAGTTTTGTGCGTAAGCGTTTTTTCGCAATCATTTTCCCCATCGGGTCTTCCATATCGGGTGGGAGAGAGGGAACCCCCCCCAAAAAAAACCAAAAAAACAAGAAAACAAAAACCAAAATACAAAACAAAAGAAAAAAAACAAATAACAGCAAAAAAAAAACCAACAAAAAACAAAAACAACAGCAAATGTAAACCAAAAACCAAATAGAAAAAACCAAAAACCAAAAACAAACAAATAATCCAAAAACAAAATAGAAAAAAAAAACCCCAAAAAAACCTCCAAAGAAAATTCATTCTCTAAACTAATTAAAATGCTGTACATAGTTTTTTTTTCTTTCTTTTCAACTTTGTTTTTCACTTTGAATATTATCTCATTCTTTATTTCGTCCTATGCTTTTAAAAACCTTTCTGCTTGCCTCATTCATCTTTCCTTCCATGTTGTCGTCTTCCGGGCCCATCGCTAAGGATAGGGGGAGGCAAGGGGGAGCCGGGTTCCCCTGAAAATCACTTGCCCATCCCTGTGAATGGGATGTGAACTAATTTTGGTCTGATAATTTTCACAGTAGAAACCCTTTTTTTTACTCCCCTTCTTTCATTTGTTATTCGCAGCCCCCCCCCTCTAATTTTACCCCCCCCCTGTAATAAAACCTTTTTGACAAAGTTGGCCTGCTTCCTTCCTTACTTTCTCTTCCGCTTCTTCTATCTATCAATTTATCTATCTATCTATATCAGCCTGTTCGTCTCTTCTCTCTCTCTGTATCTATCTGTCTCTGTTTGTTTCTTCATGCCTATCTATCTATCTATCTATCCATCTATCTAAGAGAGCCAGCATTTCTATGAAAATCTAATATTTGGCCAATTTATCTCACAAGGCATTCATAGTGAATTCGGGTTTGTTAACTTAAACATCATACGTATCCCTCATGGTATATTTGCTTATTCTTTTCCTCACTGTTTATCTTTTCTTTTTCTCCTTCAAATTCTTCTAACTGGAACTTTGTATTTCTTTCTTTCTTTCTTTCTTCCTTTCTTTCTTCCTTTCTTTCTCTTTTATTCTTTCTATCTTAAAACATATTTCTTCTTTCCTTTTCTTTTTAAAATATCTATCATTTTCATTTTTCTTTCTTTTTTCTTTCTTTCTTTCTTTCTTTCTTTCTTTCTTTCATTCTTTCTTTCTTAAAGTTCTTACCCTTTACTTTTTTATTTATTTTTTCATTTATCTTTCTTTCAGTTTTAAATTTCTTATACTTTTCGTTTTTAATATTTTTTTCATTATTTCATTTTTCTTTCTTTCTTTCTTTCTTTCTTTCTTTCTTTCTTTCTTTCTTTCTGTTCTCCTGTGTCATTTCTATTCCTTTTTCCCTTCCTTCTCTTCCTCTTCCTCCTCCTCCCCACCCCTCTCTTCCTCTTCTCCCTCCTTCTCCTTCTCCACGAATCCCTTTTTCCCGTCATTCCATTTTCTTCATTCCGACCGAACCTTGTTTAAAATTTCTCTCAGACATTTTCCTTTCGAAATAAGAAGAAAAAAAAACAATAAAAAAAAAAAAAAAAAAAACCCAAAAAAACCGAAACATTTTCTGACTTTTTTCTTATATATTCATCAAATCTTTTCATTATTTTGTACTTTTCTTTTTTCTTTTGAAATGACTAACTACGTATTCATCTCCTGATGTAAGACTGACTCACTCAAATATTCCTGCTACATTAAACACTACCTCACTCTCAAATCAGACTGAAAAAAACTTAAAATTTCGGGAAAGGTTACACACACATACACACACACACACACAGACAGACACACGTCATGTTGGTGATGCTTAATATACGCCGACTGCATTCTTTGCGAGGAGTAAGACCCCACGCGCCCCCAAAAAAGTTTTCATGAGAATGACACTAATCTGTATCCAGAGAAGAGAATGAAATCACCCCTTCAAGGCCATTATTCCCAGGTCCATTTAGATCTGGAATGGTGGTACCTGTTGGGTGGGAGCACTGGGAACCATATAATTGTGCAAATTATTTGTATTAAAAGTAGTTACTTGAAACTATTATAGTTTACAAATAATTATCATTAGGCACTTGAAACTATGAAATAAAAAAATGACGTTAAATACCTCAACAAGGGTTGATATGTCTCATAAACTAAACCAACGCGCACAGAGAGAGAGAGAGAGAGAGAGAGAGAGAGAGAGAGAGAGAGAGAGAGAGAGAGGGGGTGGTCTAATGGTTAGAGTCTTAGGAAATGGGCTCGTTGCACTGAGTTCAATTCCTGTACGAAGCTTTTTGGATTTCACATGGCGCTAATATCATTGGGAAATGTATGAATCCAATTCTCCCTCCAGCTATGGTTAAATAGCGGGGCAGACTGGTATTTTTAACCATGGCTACGTAACCAGTCTAGGAGAAGGAAAACTCTGAATTCAAACCTGTCAACCTCCGCTTATGAAATTGACCATGTGTCGCATCCTGCTCGTACGGAGGGGTTGGTAAACACACACACACACACACACACACACACACACACACACACACACACACGTTATTTTGGCGAGGTTTAGTATTCGACATTCTTTGCGAAAAGTAAGTCCCTATCGCAGTCAAAAAAGAAAGGTTTCCCGAGAATGACATTCAACTATATCCACTTCTTGAGATATGCGGCGTGTGAAATCAACCATTCGTTGCCATTACTCCCAGGTCCACTCAGACCCGGAATGATGGTACCTGTTTGGTGGAAACCAAGTAACTGTGCAAATTATTTGTTTTAAATTTATATAAAAGGAAAATTGTGTTCTTATATGAGCGAATGAGAAACTTAATTCTGGTGTGGGATATTCTATTGAAATTCCATTTATTTGTAAAATCCGTCTGAAGAGGCTAGACTCATTTTGAGTTTCTGGTCAAAATAAAGATTATAACAGATGACTGTTAATTTTTTCTTTCTTTGAAAGTTAAATATATCTGTATATAATTGATTTATTGGTTATTATACATTGGTCTCTCTTAGGGATCTATAATAATCCTTGTATGAATATAGTTGTTTGCACCTACAAGAGCATACACTATGGTTGTACAGTGAGATTTCGATGATCCCAAATGGAATCATCCCCAATTTACCAGTCATTTGGATTATATAAACAAATGTATGTATTAAATAGTTTAAACACCGCTCCTTAAACGGCAGCTGTCAAATGACCGAGAGGTTAACGAATCGGGCTGATGAAAAGTCAGTTGAATTTTGCATCTGGTCAGAGGTAGTTGCTGTGTCTAGCCTCACTGAAGAGACGTGAAACGTCGAAACACGGTGTCTGTGAATGACTTCAGTTGGTGGGGTGTTCGGCTGGGAACCTCAAGGTTCCTATTTCGATATCGGCACTCGACAACTCAGCGTATGAGTAGCAAAGGGATCTGTGCGGTAAAGTGAGGAGCTGGCGGTAGGTGTGGCGCTCCGTCTCGGACGTTTAAAAACAATCTTCTTGGTTTAGCGCTAGTGAAAAGGGGATAGACTTCCTCGCTGTATGGCTGATACCGACTTTAGGCTACCCTGACGACTTTACTTTTACTTACACACACAACACACACACACACACACACACACACATATATATATATATATATATATATATATATATATATATATTAGAGAGATCTAGAAAATTGTAAAGATATCCATTCCAGTGAATGACAACTCAACACATCTCAGAGATCCAGAACTGGGGTCTCACTGTTAGATGTAGTTTAGTGTCGCACCCAGGACTTGTGGGTGTATAACTCCTCTCCTTGGGTGTTACCATTTTGTGGGCCATCCTTTAGGCTCGAAGCAAGAGCGCTTGTTCAGCAGAAATCCTTGGTAAAGAATCCTTTAGTTGTTCCTTGATGCTCCTCAGTATTGCAAGTCCTTCGTTAATGATTGTAAATGGACGTTTCTCAGTATCAGTGATTAAGTAGTTAACCAGCCATGCATTAGGGATGTTGATTGGCCAAGGTTTAAACCACGTGACCTCGCCTAGTCTATAAATCTAAGTGGTGTATTGTAGCACACCTTATATATATGTAAAAATGGTCAAATGGTTAGAGTCGTAGGTAATGGACTCGTCATCCCGAGTTCAATTCCTGGGCGAAGCTGTTTGCATTTCACATAGTGCTAATACCCTTGGGAAAGGTATGAATCCAATTCTCCCTCCAGCTATGGGCAAATAGCAGGGCAGACATGGCTAGGTAACCAGTCTAGGAGAAGGAAAACTCTGAATTCAAACCTGTCAACCTCCGCTTAAGAAATTGACCTTGTGTCACATCCTGCTCGTGCGGAGGGGTTGGTAATATATATATATATATATATATATATATATATATATATATATATGAGCGTCCTACGTTAGCATGCCTATATTGGCTTCCACAGGAGAACGTCGTTTGTGAGCTCGTTCCCGCTTCTCCATTAGTGTCCTGCATGCCTAGTACGTCTAACCCGGATGGTTTGTGAGATGGGGGGGGGCAGGTGAACATATAATTGCTTCTTTGTGGGTGCTGCTTTTTTGAAGCACATGAACTCAGTTTTATCGGAGTTCACATAGAGACCGATATTCTTTGCTGCCTCCTCCAGGCTATGTAGTAGTGACTCAGCTGTGTCGGTGTATCTGCAAGAAGCGCAAGGTCATCAGCGTAGTCTGCATCTGTGACTGTTTGTGCAGGATATCGCCTTAGAGTTTTAACAATATCTTGTCTAAGACGTTAAAACAACCAGATGAAGATTAGAGAAAAGGTCGGTCGAAATGCTAAGATTAAGACAAATGAGATTAGTATATCGCCCTGTTGGTGGGGCTTCGAATACACCGACTGCAATCCCAGCAGATGTGTAAGATCTCCCAACAGGTGTGTTCTGAGTATGACACTAAATTGCATCTTGTGGTGAGGTTCCATGTCTGTAGATCTCGGCAGTGTGGAGTACAGCTGCATTGCCATTACTCCCAGGTCCACTCTGACTCGGACTGTTATTATGTGCTACGGCCCCATCTATGCATCAAACGTGTTTAGAAATAATTCGTATTGGATTAGACGGTGTGCGAAAAAAAACACTTAAGAAGCAATTACACAAAGATCTAAAAATGAACACAATTCCCGACCCTGTAGGCATGAAATAACAATAGACAGGTCGATAGGCCGCTAAAATCAATCAATCAATATGGTAGAATAGCCTCCTTACTTCTATGACCTGAATCCTTGTGACTATTTTCTGGTCCTAAAAATCTAGGTCAAACGTCGTGGTCGCCATTTTGGAAATCTTGAGAACATGAGAAATATTTTTAAGGACATAAATTTGATTTGTAATTAAATCGATTATGGGTAATGGGAAACTCTCAACAACAGAAAAGAAAGAATATATATATATATATATATATATATATATATATATATATATATATACTATAGTGTGAGATGGTCACTGTTTCAGCTTTTGCTGGAATGATGTACCAAAGGCAGTATTAATTGGTAGAGTGCTCAATATAAAATAGAGCTATTATATAATATGATAAGATAAATATATAAAGGTTTTACATATCTATTTATTTGGTGACAAAGGAACATTCACAACCATATTGGTTTCATGCGATGCAATCATCAGGTGAAGATGTTTCAAATGTAAGTCACCTGATGATTGCATCGCATGAAACCAATATGGTTGTGAATGTTCCTTTGTCACCTAATAAATAGATATGTAAAACCTTTATATATTTATATTATTATATATATGTATGTGTGTGTGTGTGTGTGTGTGTGTGTGTCCGTGGTGATGTCACCTTGCAAATGAATTTTGCGGTTTGGAAGTAGTTCATTTCAAGTTAGGTATGGGTGACCTGTGGGTTGTGTATTTATTCATATAGGTGTTAGCGAAACTCATATTTTGTTACCAGGCCAGGTAACACACACACACACACACACACACACACATATATATATATATATATATATATATATATATATATATATATATTGCCTAGTTGGTTGAGCATTTTGGAAGGGGATTTCGCTGATGACCGCCAACTAATCTTAAAAAAGAAACGCTCTAATAAAACAAAGAGATCGAGCGGCCTTTACATATATACAGATGTGCGTATTTATCAGTTAGAATCCTCCTCCAAGTTTGTAGGTGACGATGGTCGAGTGGTTAAGCAGACTGACTGATAATCAATCAATTGGGTCTCCATCCCAGCTGGAGGTAACCTGCAAGTGTCTAGCCACACTGAAGAGACGCGATACATCGAACCACGGTGTCTCTGGATGACTATATATATACTAGCATAAGTACCCGGTTCATGACCGGACTAAAAAAATAAAATAAAAATTAGGAACGCCAGAGAGTGAGTGAGAAAATGAAAGTATTAATAATTTTTTTTAAAGTTGAGTTATTATTAATCGTTAAATGTTTTCGTTTATTACTGTTATTTAATTCGCTGTAAAAAAATAATTAAATCGATAAAACCCCATACAAATTACATATTTAGA
>CM042146.1:124427811-124430483 GCA_023376005.1 Doryteuthis pealeii
TTTACTATAAAAATGAATTGACCAATGATTTTTACTATAAAAATGAATTGACCAATGATTTTTACTATAAAAATGAATTGACCAATGAAATGATTGATGATTTTACTATAAAAATGAATTGACCAATGATTTTACTATAAAAATGAATGATTTTTACTATAAAAATGAATTGACCGATGATTTTTACTATAAAAATGAATTGACCAATGATTTTTACTATAAAAAATGAATTGACCAATGATTTTTTACTATAAAAATGAATTGACCAATGATTTTTACTATAAAAATGAATTGACCAATGATTTTTTACTATAAAAATGAATTGACCAATGATTTTTACTATAAAAAATGAATTGACCAATGATTTTTACTATAAAATGAATTGACCAATGATTTTTTACTATAAAAATGAATTGAACAATGATTTTACTATAAAAATGAATTGACCAATGATTTTTACTATAAAAATGAATTGATGATTTTACTATAAAAATGAATTGACCAATGAAAATGAATTGACCAATGATTTTTACTATAAAAATGAATTGATCAATGGATTTTACTATAAAATGGAGTGACTAATAATTTTTACTATAAAAATGAATTTAAAAAGGAATTGACCGATAATTTTTACTTAAGAAATGATCTGCAAATCTTTTTTCTTACAAGAAAGTGGTATGACGAGCAGGAAATTTAAATATATGTTATTAATCTTTTAATTCACCATGTCAGTCGGACACAAGGTCAATTATAGTGGGGGACCACACACAAACCGAAGCTCATGCGATGGATAGTGAAAAAATTGCCTGTATCCCCACGGCATTCATCTATTGAGCCGCCCCATGAACCGGGAAATAAACCTAGCTCTGCCCCTTTAAATCAAGGGAGCAGGTGTTGCCCGGAGAAAGGGTTCGCAAGGATCACGCTGATATCAATTTCTTTGTCAGTCCAGTGGCCGAAGCCACTGGACACAAAATTCCACTCCGACCGACTGTCTATCCTAAGTAAGGGCTAAAGTGGAATATAAGCACGATCAGGATGTAACAAAAAGGCCAATTGTTAATTGTTATGGTACATTAATCAAATAGGAACTTCCTTTTCACTTGGTACTAGTAATATTCATTTACCTCGCATCCCACGTGTTGGGACACACCCTGCAAAAATGCGTTGATCCCGTCAGCATTCCCCCTCAAGGGGGCGCCTCAGGCACTGGGCAATAAACCCAGCCCTGTCCCTTTAAATAAAGGGAGCAGGTGTTGCCTGGGGAATAGCCCCCTGGGATCCACGATATTAATTTATTTGCCGGTCCTATGGCCAAAGCCACTGGACACGAAGGTCTGTTGGATTATTTTGTATATAAAGTGTGCTACAATACACAACTTAGATTTATAGACTAAGCGAGGTCACTTGGTTTAAAACCTCGGCCAATCAACAGCCCTAATGCGTGGCTGGTTGACTACTTAATCACTGATACTGAGAGACGTCAATTTGCAATCATTGACGAAAGACTTGCAATACTGAAGAGCACCAAGGAACAGCCAAAGGATTCTTTACCAAGGATTTCCGCTATACAAGCACTCTTGCTTGAAGCTTAAAGGATGGCCCATAAAATCGTAACATGGTCAATTGGTAAATTATGGTACACTAATTAAACAGGAACTTCCTTTTTACTTGGAATAACTAATATAATATTCCTTACTTCATAATTTCTCGTATTTTATATGAATTAAAAAAACATTTGATAGGAAATTTAACGCTTCTGAGACCAAGAAAAACATTTTGCTAGTGGTGGATTTTGTAATAGTCTCTGTCCACAATGGTCCTAATGAAATAGCAAACCTTTGGGGGTAAGTCCGCTCTCTGTGTCTGTCTTTCACTGTCTGTCTGTTTGTCTGTGTGTTTGTATGTCTGTCTGTCATATGCTTATTTCTTGGGATTGTTATCAGAAAAGCAGCTCGAGGAATTTTATTGGGTGTCCCGTCTTTATTCTCTTTTGATGTCCTTTTCTCTACGTGCATGATGAGATGTAGACTCCGTGCCCGCCAGTGACTGTAGACGTGTTGAACAGCTACGACACACACACACGACATCACACAGACAACTGTTCTGTTGGGCTGTCTCTCTTTCCTCTCCTCCTTCTTCCTCTCTCTCTCTTCCTCTTGTTTCATTTCTCTCCCCCTCACCTCTCTCCCACTCCCCATCTCTCTCTGTCCCTCTCTCTCTCCTTCTACTGCTAAGAAAAGACATCAAAAGAGAAAAGACGACACCATAATCAGCGCTTGAAGATCACAACAGAGTCTGGTTAGTAGTGGGAGCGATGAGAGAGGGGAGGGGGAGAGAATGAAGAGCAGAGGAGGAGAGAGGAAAGAGAGAAGAGGAAGAGAGAACAAGAGAAAGTGTGTGTTGTGTGTCTGTGTGTGTGTGTGTAAGAGAAGAGGTGGCAGGGGCCGAGTAATACAGAGAGAAGAGAGAGAGAGAGAGAAAAAAAGAGAGAGAGATGCAAGACGAGTGTTGATAGGAAGTGAAAGAGAACCATGAAGATAGAGAAAGCAGAGAGAGAGAGAGAGAGGAGGACGGAGAGAGAGAGAGATGAAAGGAGAGAGCAGAGAGAGTTTACTGTCTTTCGACTTGGTTGTGACCATAACGTCTTCAGTGTACCTTTGGTCTACAGT
>CM042146.1:124430583-124435583 GCA_023376005.1 Doryteuthis pealeii
AAAAGAGAGGAGATCAAATTTCCTAAATAGTGCATTACCTCAGCATATAAATTGATAAAAAAGCGTTGACAAAGCATCATCTTTAAATAGAGCAGGGACTACTCAGAATATAAACCGACACCAAACTAATGACTAAATCGCCCATAGTATTTCATCACGTTGTCAAACACTAATACACAACTAACTAAGCTTACTCACCGAAAAAGTATAAAACTACAAACCGACCCCAACAACAAAGTCCATCTTCAAATCCCGCCATCAACGCAAAAAAAACAACCACCGCAACCTACGTAAGCAATCCTCCACTGCACCCAGAAAAAATCTACATTACACCGTACACGAAAGGTAACAAAAGATGGCAACAAGCCTTAGATGCAAATTTGCAGGCCTATACAACTGAAATCGGAAATACCCGTACACGAACATAACAATCCCATCCACCACACTAACAATGCGATAGCCCTAATCATCGTATATTACATATACTGCACACAATGCATAAATAGGCGGATATGTGAGAGAAACATTTAGCATCTTTTAGACTAAGGATTATAACCACAAATCCACAATAAAACTCAAATCAACCCTATAGCACGATAGCACTTCACTTTAACACACCCCACACACCTTACAACCTCAAATGTATTAATAGACCGCACACATTTTCCAACAATGCAATTCGTAAAAAAGCAGAAAACCAATGGATCTTAAAACTACGACTGCGCAGTGAGCGGGAACTAAACGCCGATATCGGAATACTACGTTTATTACAAATATTTTACAGACGCTGCAGCTTTCCAATAGAACATCACGAAAATTTATGATAAATATAGTAATTAAAAAAAAAATGAAATCCAGTACTCCATAAACAATCGAGTTCCTCTCCATTTATTTTTAAATACTTCATAATAAGCCGCCCAACTTTCAACACATAAAAAGACAGCACACACACGCAGCACACACACACACACACACACAAAGATATCCGGCGATGGGGGACGTGATACAAAACAAATCTTCAACGCAAACTATCTTCCCTCAAAGAAAGATCATTGTATCTCTATTTTTCTCGGCATTAAATGACCCATTGAGGGTTGTGCGCCGTAAAACTAACCAAACCAAACCAAACCAAACCGTTTGCCTTAATTAAGATTCTCCTTGCTACAAATAGAATGAGGTGTTTTTTTTTTCTTTCATGTCCGATATTCGTAGTATCATTTTGAAAATTATCAATTTTCGCAGTTTTTGTTAAAAATCTCGTAACATAGTCGGCGGGGGTTAGAATACGTTGATTGTATCTCCAGCAGAGGGGTAAGTGTGCTCTGAGTAGGCTTTAGTTATGAATTGCTGCGTAGTGTGAGTACTCCTTTGTGCGCGCGTGTGTGTGTATGTGTGTGTGTGTGTATGTGTGTTGTGTGTGTGTTGTGAGAGAGAGGAGAGAGAGAGAGAGAGAAGAGAGAGAGAGAGAGAGTAAGAGGTAGAGAAGAGTTCATGTGGTGTTGTCTGTGAGTGTGAGTGAGTGAGGTGGTGTGTGTTGCTGTGGTAGATTGGAGTGTGCGTTTGTCTATGTGTTTGAGTGAGTGTGTAGGTATTTACCCAATTCGTTCACACCACGTGTAGGATGTGACCCAAGGTCGAAAGAACGCAGATATATGTATAAATACGTATACATATATGTGTGTACACATATGTGTACATGTGTACATATATAGATATGCATATATATAGTATGCATATATATATATATATATATATTATATATATATATATACCAGACAAAATGTGACCCGTTGGGTCACCCATTAAGCTCTCGCTAGATGATTAGGGAAAAGAGTAGGATCTGCCAAAATATCATCTGCTTTTCATTTTAAAAAACGAACTAAAAAGTATTAAATTGATTATTTAAGGTAAAATTTTTATCTAAGTCGAAAAGTAGTAACATAATGAGCATCAGTAAAAAAGCAAAATAATATTACACATATAATTTATTTTTGATATATTTAAAACGATTTTTTCGGTCAATTTCGATCAAGATGCCTGCCAAGAGGCTACTTAAAATCCATTTTTACAAAATAAATCATAACTTTTGCAATTGAAAAAAATTCACACTGGATTGTCCAATTGAACACATATCCTAGTAGATAAAGGAGTTAGATTAAAACAGTTCTAAATGCCAGTTATCTCTAGACTGCAGGTTCAATCCTGGTCAGGGGCAACAGTAACATAGAATAATAATTTACACAGCTTAACACCTGTACCCCAGCTATGGTTAGTGGAATGAGAACAGGATACCCCCGTGGACTGAATAAAAGGTTTGGTTCAAAGTTCCGTGATGGCTCCCAATTACAAGAAGGTTCCCGACTCCGACAAGAAATACCTGAAGAAGGCCGGAGGGCAGATCGGCCGAAACGATGTACAGATAGCAATGAAGACGAGGACAATAGTCTGAATAATACAAATGATGGTAATCTTTTGCGGAGTTCCTTCCTTCCTGCCTCAAAAACGGCTAGCTTCTGACTGGTGGAAAAACAACACCAGCTATGATTGAAGTCTGTATCCGAAGCAGTATCACTTGAAAAAAAAAAAAAAAAAAAAAAAAGAACCAACTGTATACAGGGTGACCAGAAAAAAACAGAGCCCAAATTATTTATTTATTTTCCATTAAACAAACCTAAAGCCCCAACCCCAATCCCAAATCCTAAACCCTAAACCCTAGTTTTTGTTTTTTTTACGCCGCTTCAGCTACGTAGCTGGTGTTTTTTTTTTTTGTTTTTTTTCAGCAGTCACCGGCAAGCAGTTTTTGAGGCAAGAGGCCAGGACGGAACTCCGCAAAGATTACAATTATTTGTATTATTCAGACTGTTATATCGGTGTGGTATATATTTGATTAATATTATTTTCCGCATAAATAAAAAGACTAAAGACTGAGTTTATTTTTTAAAGCCATACGTAATTAAAAACAACCTTAATCCCCTAAAACCGTAACCCAATTCGCAAAATGTTAATTCATAGACTGTAGTTAAACTGTCATTGTGTACCACCAAAAATCTTTCCGTTTTAATTTTCCAACCTAAATCAGAAGTCAGTCCTACATTCTATGAATTAACATTTTGCGAATTGGGTTACGGTTTTAGGGGATTAAGGTTGTTTTTAATTACGTATTGCTTTAAAAAATAAACAACAAAAAACCCAAATTACTATACAGTTAATTAACCATTTAAATTAATTATTGAATCTATTATTGAGACAGTTATATATATATATATATATATATATATATATATTATATATATAAAATGTGTTAATACATACTCGTTTAAATATATCTAACACATTTCAATCTTCTGTTGTTTATCTCTCTCTCTCTCTCTCTCTCTCTCTCTCTCCGTTCCCTCCTTTCGCCCCCTCTCTCCTCCCTCCCCCTGTGTCTCACTTTCTTTCTCTCTCTCTCTCTTTCTTTTCTTTTCCTCTTTTCGCTCTCTCTCTCTCTCTCTCTCTCTCTTTCCTTCTTTTCCTATCTCTCTCTCTCTCTATTTCCCTCCCCCTCTCTCTGTTAGCGTGAGTTTTGTGAGTTTTCTCGCCTGTTGTTGCGTGTCTCTTTGTGTTCAGATTTTCCCGCTTCTCGTTTAAATTCCGTGAGATGTTATCAGGGCGCGAACGCCGTGATCTTGTCACGATATATTCGCGCATCGTTACTGTTTATTTATTAATTCCCGAATCAAATAAACAAAAGGGGTTTCAAATCAATCACACAAATTTGGACTTGTGACCTCTCCCCACTCAGCCCACGCCAACCCCCACCACCCCGGCATTAAGACGAATTATTTGATAATGCCCCCCCCCCGCTTGAGAAATAATTATTGTTGGGTTATTTGTCAGCGCCCTCTGTCTCTTTTTCAGGGAAGCTGAAGGGTGCATCGTTTTCTTTAGAGGGGTGAAAAATGAAGTTCGGAGAAATAATAATATAAATGAAAATGAAATAAAATAGGAAGACACTTGGATAAAGAAAAAAAAATCGGTTTGGTCGACCAGTCTCTATCTCTCTCTCTCTCTCTCTCTCTCTCTCTATCTATCTATCTATCTATCTATCTATCTCGGTCTGTTCATATCTATCTATCTATCTATCTATCTAGGTATGTTAATATCTATCTATCTATCTATCTATCTATCTATCTATCACTGTTCATATCTATCTATATCTATCTCGGTCTGTTCATATCTATCTATCTATCTATCTCGGTCTGTTCATATCTATCTATCTATCTATCTATCTAGGTATGTTAATATCTATCTATCTATCTATCTATCTATCTATCTATCTATCACGGTCTGTTCATATCTATCTATCTATCTATCTCGGTCTGTTCATATCTATCTATCTATCTATCTAGGTATGTTAATATCTATCTATCTATCTATCTATCTATCTATCTCGGTGTGTTCATATCTATCTATCTATCACGGTCTATTCATATCTATCTATCTATCTATCTCGGTCTGTTCATATCTATCTATCTATCTATCTATCTATCTATCTATCTATCTATCTATCTTGGTTTGTTCCTATCTATCTATCTATCTATCTATCTCGGTCTGTTCATATCTATCTATATATATCTATCTATCTGATTCTCTTTCTTTCTTTCTTTCTTCTTTCTTTCTTTCTTTCTTTCTATGTACCTATCTATCCATCTCTCTCTCTCTCTCTCTTTGTCTATCTACCCCCTTTCTCTCTGCCTCTGTCTGTCTGTCTCTTTCTTAGAAGCAACAGGTGTTTTAACATTCTTCTATCTTAAGCCCATGATCCACGAGTGCATAAGAAAACTGAATGAATCCAAAGGTGAATCCAACCTGCGATTTAGACGGGAAGGATTCACTTGACCAACAGAATAGAAGGATATGAACAGTTGGTTGGTTGGTTGGTTGGTTGGTTGGTTGGTTTTTATGGCGTGCCACATCGTGTTGGTTTACTTTATGCTTATTTACCCGTTGATATACAG
>CM042146.1:124440583-124455583 GCA_023376005.1 Doryteuthis pealeii
ATATATATATATATGTGTGTGTGTGTGTGTGTGTGTGTGTGTGTAAGTTGAAAAATGAAAATGAATCCGACAACATGTTGAAAGGATAAATTAATAAAGGAAAGAACATGTTGAATGGATAAAATTGATTTAGTGAATTACCAACACGTGTTTCGATCAGGAGTTTACTCCTGTACACATTATATTCTATTTATTATTATTTTAAATATGAAACAAAATAATAATAATAGAAAATTATGAAATATTTAAGTATACAAAAAAAAGATCTTTTTCAGGGTAAAATGTTTGATATTTGAAGTTAAAACGGTCAAAATTCAGAGAATTTTCCTTTATTTATTTATCCTTTCAACACACACACACACACACACACACACACACACACACACATATATATATATATATATATATATATATATATAATATATAGTCGTAGAAAAAAAGTATTTCTCTACCACGGTTTCAGTGTTCAAGGTACACCTCCTTCATGAGAACTAAGTTGAGCTCTCTCAGGGATTTGTACAAATCTAACTTTAATTCACCGGAAGAAAGTGTACCTTGAACACCAAAATCGTGGTTGAGAGAAAAAGAAAATTCTCCAACTATAAATGCTCTATATTTTACGAAATATATTGAGCACTTTTTGGATTAACTACCAATGCTATTAAAATGAAGACATTGTAGCAACATTCTACCGAATGAGCTAAACTGGGCCTATCATGTTTAATGATTCGGCATTAAATGACCCTAAAGGAGTTGGTATGCCGTAAAACAAGAACAACCAACCAACATTACCCTTGTATTCATCTCTTTGTCCAACTGGACTTAACAAAAATCAGTAGTCATAATAATGACAATTTTTTTCATGAACGTACAATGGAGTCGCGGAAGGAACAAAGTTTCACCCAGCCATTCATTTTTTATTCCTGGTCAGACCACCCGCGCTTATCACTTCAATCACGTGAAATTCTGTCCGTGACAAAAACCGCGACTAAAGGATTATTTTCACGTATTCTTTATCATAATCGACACATATTAAGTCCTTTATGTGCAGATACCCGCTCATTTACAGCTTTCTTGACCTAGTTTTTTTTGTAGGTCGAGTATTGGGTCGCCTGGAAGGAGGCGTCCTTTTTCTTTTTTTTTTTTTTTTTTAATATAAACCTGTACAGAACATTGAATATTTTCCACGGTTTAGAAAGTCGGGGAAGAAAGAGTTTTCCTTTAAAGGTTCATACCATCTACCATCATCTATCGAGTAAGTCAATCGTGAAGGACAGTCACCATTCTTTTTTTTTCTTTGTTTTTTTTTTTTTCGTTAGCCCTCTGTTAAAAGAAAAAAAAAATGACAGGATTCAACTCTTCAATCTGTCCGATATTACACGGTCACGCAGGGACGGGATCGTGAGTCAGCGCATGCGTAAAGCCACTTGTCCTGTACTTGGTTATTTGACAGACCGGATGTAATTAAGATGGTCAGCAACGGAAACGGATAAAGCCGCACGTATCCCTGTAGAGTGTGTGTATGCGTGAATACATGCGCCTGTGTGTCTTTAAAAAAATAGGTTTGAGCCTATTCTAGTTGGGACTAAGTTTGAATTCAGAGTTTTCCTTCTCCGGGACTGGTTGCCTAACTAAGGTTAAAGAGCCCAGTCTGCCCTACTATTTACCCAAAGCTGGAGGAAGAATAGTTGAATTCATACCTTTCCCAAGGGTATTAGCGCTATGTGAACTGTGGTTTCTTCCAGGAATTAAACTCGGATCGACGTGTCCATTTCCTACAACTCTAACCAGTACACCATCGCAATTCCCCTGTATTATTGATATTCACAAATAGTCGATAAAAATCGCCTTAATGAATTATTTCTAATAACATATTTTTGCTCCTAACAATATTTCTTATTTGAATGACATAAGTGTCCTGTGTATGATTTTATAGATAGACATAAAAAAAACAACTAGTACATCCATTATATATACTAGTACAAAATAATATATATATATAATGTAAAAATAGATTTTTGAAACATATTGCCTGAGGGGTGGGAGTAAAAAATTCAATGTCAGCGGGTTTGTACCCTAAGTAAGTAAAATCATCAAATTCATTAATGGATTAAAAAATAAATCAATTTGAAATGTAAACTTTAAATATGTATTAAAATAAAACAAACTATATATAGATATATAATACCAGTCATGTATTTATCAAAACTTGTTTAAAAAAACAATGAGAACTGTCTAATGCTGCATGTTCAAATTTTGAGTGTATTTATTCTATGTTATGACGATTTTGGGTAATGTGACGTAAGCAGTGAGGTAATTTTTGTTACAGACAAAAACCGGAAGCGAATCTCCATTATTAATAGATACTAGCAGGGCGCGTAGAATTCCAGGAAAAGAAAGAAAAATAATAATAGGAGCTATTTAAGCTCGAAACGATGATTTTCGGTTTCATTACAAAAATTCTACTGTTTTCTTTGCAATAAAAAATACAGAAATAAAAGTGACAAAAACGCGACTCGGAAAGAAAATGTTGGGTTGAAAATTCGCCTCACGCTGGCTCACTAAAACATAGCGTAAATTAGGGCAGGGCTCCTGGACGACGTGAGATCAAAAATACCAAAATATCTTCCGTAATTCACAATTTCAATATTACAAATAAAACAAACATATAACTTAAAAAAAAATCATTTCAATTTTACATTGGGCATTTAAGCGATGCAAGACCATTTGGAATATTTCATTTTTAAAATTAGGTGAAATAGAATGGGACACGTCTGGGATTAAGCGATACCAGATAATCTGTATTAACATTTTTGCATTGCATCTTGGACCATTTGGACGGCCTCATTATTAACCACAAGGTGTTGCAAGATGATGACGGACGGAAGATTTAGGAACATCCGTATTATATATATATATATATATATATATATATATATATATATATATATATATATATATATATATATGTTGTGTGTGTGTGTGTGTGTGTGTATAAGTGAGAAGCTGATGTTAGGTGTTGTGCTCCGGGCTAGCGCTAGTGAAAAAGGGATAGACTCACTCACTGTTGGCTGATACAAACTTTAGGCCATCCGACGACTTTACTTTATTACTTTAAAAAAATGAGTACCCATCAAGAATGAGTAAAATTACTTTGTTATAAAATAACCCAACAAGGTTTGACATGCCGGAAGATCTAACCCACCAACCAACTAATCGACCAAACTATTTCTGTAGCCTTTAAACAATGTATACATACACGTGCTTTTGTGTGTGTGTGTGTGTGTGTGTGTGTGTGTGTGTGCGTGCGCATGTATTTACCTAACCTCTTCTCACGACCAGGAATGAAACAAGGCCAATTTCTTAAGCGAAGTTTGAATTCAGCGGTTTCCTTCTCCTAGACTGGTTGCCTAACCTGGGTTAAAGAGCCCCGTCTGCCCTACTATCTACCCATAGCTGGAAGGAGAAGAATTGGATTCACACCTTTCCAAAGGGTATTAGCGCTATGTGAAATGCAAACAGCCTCGTCCAGGATTTGAACTCGGGTCGACGGTAACCATTACACTTCGCGCCTCCGTGTGCATGTATGTATCGAAGTTACTGATGTCGTATCTTTCTTTTAATAGCAAGTATACATTGTTAAAACAATCCGTCCGAGTGTATCGTATCGTATTCAAGACCGGAAGTCCAGTTTGTTAGTTACAAATTAAGAGAAAACGGATGTTGTATCAGTTGCGTAATATTCGACTCCCACGGGACGACTTTTCGGCACCAGTGACGGGTCTCTTGATATTGTCCGAGGCCAAGGCGGGTTCCCGTCGATAAAGAACCCCCCCCATCAAAGAAATTGAGAAGCTGCAAATTTGTACAATGATAAGGCAACAAAAGAATCTTGTGAAATTTATGCAAACTTGAGAAGTTTTATTAAACAAGTTTAACCGAATAAAAATGTTTTTCTTCTTTTTATAAAAACGTATTATGAACAACAAACAGGATTGGTGTTATTGCTAAAAGGAATAGAATTTTCTATACTGTTCCCAACGGATCTGAGACTCACTTTCGCGCGCTCTCTCTCTCTCGTTCTCTCTCTTTCTCTCTCACTCTTTCTCTCACTCTTTCTCTCTCACTCTTTCTCTCTCTCTCACTCTTTTCACTTTCTTTCTCTCTTTCTTTAACCCTTTTCTTTCGCCCTTAGGTCTCTTTATCTTTCTTACTTTAGCCTTCTTTTTCTTTTCTTTTCTTTCTTTTCTTTCTTTCTTTTTTCTCTCTCTTATCTTTTCTTCTCACTTTTTTTTAGCATTCTTTTTCTTTTTCATCTTTCTTCTTTTTCTTTTCTTTTTTCTTTTTTTATTTCTCTTCTTCTTTCTTTCTTTCTTTTTCTTTCTTGCTAATTCTTTTTTTTCATTAGTTTTCTTTGCTCACTCTCTTTCTTTCTTTCTTTCTTTTATTTCTTTTTTTCATTCTATTGTTTTCTTTTTCTTTTCCTTCTTTCTTTATTTCTTTTGCTTTCTTTTGTTTATTTTCTTTTTCTTTTTTCTTACGTTTTCTTTTCTCTTTTCTGTTTCTTTCTTTTTCTTTCTTTCTCAAATAAACAGCACCACAAATCCTAATTTATTTCATGCTACTAATGACTTTACCGACAACAGTTCTGTAATCAAGAAAGGCTGCACCGCTCTCTGCCCTAAGTTCATTCGAATGGATACGGTAAAGAAATCTAAAAAAAAACCCAAAAACCCAAAGTAACACAAAAACCAAAAACAACAACAAAAAAAAAACAAAACAAAAAACAATAAAACAAAACTAAATTTGGCCATTCATCAAACTTCAGGAACGGATTCCTCCTTTGTTTCGGATCTGCTTGTGTCTTATGGCAGTGGGCAGGTTCTTACACTATGATTGCAGAAGCAACCAGATAGAGTATCCGTTTATGGCATTACCATTTCTCTGAGAGTCTTTACTGAGAAAATGTCTGCCCAATTGGATATTTAAAGTCTGGTACTCAGTCCAACGAGTGGAACACTGGTAACAAAACTTTTCAATCAGAAAATTGTTATTGTGTTGTAAGATGTGCCCTTACGTGCCATTCCCTATCTAATTGTCATACTAGCTGATTGCATACAATCTCTGCCTCTCGGCAGTGCTTAAAAGGGCCGGTTTAGCTCAGTCGGTAGCGCGTTCAGCTAGGAATCACAAGGTTCCGGGTTCGATACCGGCCCTCGCCAACTCAGAGCATGAGTAGCACAGAGATATGTGCGATAAAGAAAGGAGCTGTTGATAGGTGTGGCGCTCCGCCTCAGACGCCAAAAGAATCTTCTTGGTCTAGCGCTAGTGAAAATGGATAGACTCCCTCACTGTCTGGCTGATACTGACTATAGGCCAGTCCGACGATGACTTTATTCCTGAAGTGAGGTAAAACTATCTTCAAGAAAAACAAGTGTCCTGGGTGTGACTCCAAATTGCATCAATGGTGAGATCTCAGTTCTGGAGATTTGGGGAGTGTAAAGTGTTCATAGCCATTACTCCCAGGTCCACTCTGACTCTAAGCGGTAGTACCTGTATGGGTCAAATAGATCTGTTTAAAAATTATTCATATAAGAATAGGACTGGGTGAAAATATTTCCTAAGAAACAACACAAAAAATGTAAGTATAAACGTAGAATGCATAAAATAACCCTTGACGGGTTGAAATGCTGTTAAAACCAAACCATTAATCAATCAATTAATTAAAGCCCTTTATAGCTGATTTAGTTAAAGTATTTTCTACTCTGACCTAAGAGGTCACTGATAAAGTCTAACAATGTTTTTATTTGTATCTCCGAACAGATAGACAGACAGACCAAAAGAGATATCACACCCCTTCCCCCACACTCAGTGATCTACTCTGCCCTACTCCCCAACCCCCCCCTACCCAACCACTCCCCCTTTATTACTCCCTTTTGCTGCTGCTGCTTGATCAAATTTCTCTCTCCAAGAAGGCCACCCACCTCCGCCCCTAACCTGTTTCTTTTATATCTCTCTACTTTCTCCCTGCTCACTATTTCTATCTCTCTCCCCTTTGAATCTCCAATGATTCCTGCTTGACCATTCAAAACCTCTCCCACTAATGCTTACCCACACTTGACCTCCTCTCCTATCCACCTCTTCCGCCACACTCCCTTCTATAAACACTTGTATAAAAACCTGATAATTCATTAAAACGACTGATGATGCGAGCTCAAAGCTCTAGCGAAATATATCCTACACACTTTTGTCTGAGTTTGTTCTTTTGTTCCTCACATCTCCACCACATTCTCGGATTCATTCCTATCCCTTTCCACACACACACACACACACACTACACATATATATATATATATATATAATATATATAATATATAAAATAATAGTGTGTACACATATAATAAATACTGTACACACCTAATACTACGCTCCACTTATATTTGTTATAACGCTGACTTATCTGAGTAACAGTTATACCAACCAAATATTAGACCAACCCAATATTTTTACCGGTAAGTCAATCCTTTTCTTACTTATTAACACACATACACACACACACACACACATATATATAATATACACCCAACCATCCGACTAAACGGACAAGACACGCGCACTGCTGGAGAGCACTGCAACGACTGGGTGCGAAGACAGCCACCATGGCAGACAAAGTGCAACATTGGCCGACAGCAAAGACATACAATGACACTCTGTGCAGATACAGGACTGCACAAAGGACTCCGAAGAATATGAGCGATGGGACGGCTGAAGATGTCATGAATCTGCCAACGCGCAAGAGATATGATAATATATAAAAACGTATACATACTTACATAATAAATACATAGTTAAGAGCAAACAGACAGAGAGACCAGAGACAGAAGGAGAGGAGAGAAGAAGAGAGAGACAGACGACAGAGGGGGCGGGCGGTTAATGTTGATAAATATTTGACTATACAAGGGTTCCTCCGCCCTTATTTTTTAACCCTGGTGTATGCCAATCTACCATCCTCCAATATATAAACTAATGAGCGAGCTAGTTTTCCACCAAACATTCGCAGATAGCACTGGTTACATGGTATTAGTAAGTCGTCGGGGCGCCTAAAGTCGGTGTCAGCCAGTCAGCGAGGAGTGTATCCCTTTCAATAGCGCTAGACCAAGGAGATTGTTTTTACGCGTGAGTGGAGGCCACACCTACCATCAGCTCCTAACTTTACCGCACAGATTCTTGTGTACTCATACGCGAAGTTCGGGACGTATCGAACTAGGAAACCTGTTTCTAGACCCACGACAGACTAACCGCCCCTTATGACCTCATACATTTTATACACTTTACTTTTAAGAATAATTCATCTTCTTATCATTCTGTTGTTGAAAGTACTTCAAGAATCGACACATTCAAACATTTCTGCATTCGTTTTAATAATCAAATCTTCAATAATCAGATAATCCCTTAATCTGTGATACGATTATCGTCGTAATCCGATATTCCATGGAGAATTCTTTCGTTCCAGTTTCACAGATAAGCAATTTTTGCAGATTAAAATCCTCGAGGCAGTAAATAGCACCAAAGTGAAACTTTTAATGAATATTTTCATCACTACAATTGCATGTTCTGACCTAGGGCGCCCTGCATGTAGTGGCGTGTCCTTAAAAGCATGCTGGGATAAGAAGATAGAACAGCTATGATCTTCTAAAGATTAGAATAAATGCATCACACTAATCATGAAATTTCAAATTAAATTTCTCGGCTTTTTGTATTTACAGCATAACTTTCAATGTTTTTATACCATTGGATTGTTGGTTAGTTGGTTAGTATCTACAGCATATATATATATATATATATATTGTATATATATATAATATAATATATACCAAACGTTGGTAAATCCTCGCGTGAGAAAAAAAAACCCAGCAAAAGTTTGATATAAAAATATACACCAAACATCACCGGGAGAAAAAAAATTTTTGTTAAAAAGGAAAAGACCAAGATAATCGTACCAACTAAAAAATCTAGTGGTACAGTATTTGGCAAAAAACAAACAAAAAATAAAAATATATATAATATATAAGATATATATATATATTCATACAAAGCCCAGGAAACTAAAGCTAATAAGTAAAAAGTGCTCATACCTAAGTAGAGCAAATAATAAAGATAAACCTAATGAATCAAAAACCACTAAAAGTTTCGCTTAGCTCTTCACGGCTAAGACTCGACTTAGAGTTGGATATATATATATATATAATATATTATGCGCGCATATGTGGGTTTGGGGTTTTTAGTTTATGCATCTACAACAGCAGAAGACACGGTTAAATTCCGGAGTCACGACTTCCCAGCATGGCGGCAACGCATTCACGTGCACTGCCATGCTGGGAAGTCGTGACCCCGGAGGTAACGTGTCCTCTGTAGTTGTAGATGCAACTATACAATCACCAGTTAATGCAGTGGCGCATTTATCCTTGATAAGTTGATTTGGCGCGTTTCGTGTTTGGCGTGGACCGGTGGCCAAGAGGTAGAGTCTCTGGCTTGTGTTCTCGATCGGTGTAAGTTTAAGTGCCATTCTTGGCCGTGAAAAGGGTTAAAAGAAAGTCCTTTGTTATGGAATCCTTTGGTAAGCGTTAAGTCCTACCCGCGTATGGTAAAGGTCCATGTTTTAATCCCAGTCATCGTCAAAGAAGTCAGCGTAATTATGACCAGTAGGGTCGGTTTAAGTAGTATCACTCAGAGTACTGCCAGTGATTGGCAAAGGAAAAATCAAGAATAACTGCTTAGTCTATAAGTAAGACGAGATCTGGCACACACCTTAATATAAAAAAAGTCAACATGGTTCGATCTCTGCGAGAAATCATGGTATACACTGCTGGTACAATCTAATTTGGTCGAAACAGCTGTTGTTCCTCAAGTCACACACACACACACACATAAACACAAAACCACACACAACCCTATATATATATATATATATATATGACATGATTGATACTTCTGTAAGAAGCCACTCTATAAGTACCATACACACAGTTTTGTGCACCAAATGACCCAGCGCCAACTTTGTTTTAACTCACTGTCCACATATGATCGCTTCCTCGTATACGACCGACGTGACTGAGGAGCCAGCCGACTGTTCGAGTTGAATCGTGTGAAGGCGTCAGTCGGCTGCTGGACTAAATGAAACGACACAGTAGGGCTCACCACAACGTGTTAGAATAAATAATAAAATGTGATTTACAGAAATATGCTTGTCTCTAAAACCAAGGACAAACCAGACATCTTTCAAGATCCCAATTAGGAAGTCAGAATCAGAATTTAGAACAACCCGTCCGTAATAAATACCCTTGGAAAAAGTAGGAATTCATATATTCTCTCTCAAATTATAGTTAAATAGTAGGGCAGACTAGACTCTTTAACATTGAATAGGTAACCAGTCTATGAAAGAAAAACTCTGAATTCAAACTTGTTAAACTCCGCTTTAGAAATTGACCTTGTGTCACAACCTGCTCATGCAGAGCTGGTAAATATATATATATGCAGTTTAGGGTTATACCCAAGACCCTTCTTTTTTGTGTGTGTGGGTGTCTTATCCCTCTGCAGGGGATACATTCAACGTATTCTAAAGACCAATGATAGGCATGCGTAAAAATTACTAAACTGTATTTGAAAGGCACAACATTGAGACAGTTTAGTTTGATCAATGAAATGATTGTTTTCAAGTTACGTTTGATATTCCGTATGAGTGTGAAGTGGTCGTTTGGTCCTGAGATATCTTCTTGTGAAAATGGCCTGTGAAACATGATTGGGGAAGGTAATGTGTACTTTGTCATTGCTAAAACCCTTCCACTGACCCAGCCAATCCGTACGGATTACACAGTGAGGAGACCTTAATCCTTTGCACGTAGGTATTGTGCGCTGGGATTATAGCTGAGAATACTTTGGGTCAAGAAGTACGATCGTTTTTCCAACTTTCCCACTGCCGGTTCGTGACACCACCCACCAGCCGCTACGAGCCATTAAATCCAGCAAGAAAATACCAATGAGACACTTATTTTTTGTCCTGTACCGTTAGAAAGAGTAATGCCAAATTGTGCATTGAAGAAAAGAACTACGGCAAGTCAAATCTGAAGAATGCTGTTTAAGAGCAATAACCCTCTATCAGTTAGAAATGTAATTAATACTGATAGTAAATGGAGTGTATATGCTAACTAAGAGAAAAGTAATATAATACCTAGCTATACTTAATCACACAGATACACCACCCACGGCCAAACGTGTCCTATTGGTCGCAAGTACATACAACTTTGAATATAGCAGGTATATTTAATTAGCTATATAATAAGGGTAATATACCTACTGATCACCTAGCATGAGGGTTTTAATCCAGTATGAAAATAATAAGGAGTATTACCAAAGTTAAGCTTTAAGTAAACTCAATACCCCCATAAAACCACAGAATTCCATTGGGTAAGCATTGAGTATATTACAAGTTGAATAATTGCGGTGTATTACACTATAAGTAGACTGATGGTAATTACAATAAATAGGACGTCACGCGATATTACAAAAGCAGCTAGCAATCTTAATCAATACCGTCTCCTAATATTCGAACGTAAATCATCCCGCAAGCACCTATGGTCAAAAAATGAGACGTCTAAATGTCTCAGATACCTTAAAAGTAATCTGATACTGTGTCGCTTATGCGCCGAATTCTTACTCTTATAAGTTTGCACCCCACAGTTAATAATATTTATATAAAGAAAGGTCGTTGAATGACATGCAACAAGAAAAAAACTTATCTGAAAGAGGATTAGAGGAAATATAGGAGATGGGCTCCAATTTCAACGAAACCTAAAAAGACGAAAAAGGGGAAGAAGAAGAGAGAGAAGAAAAAGTAAGAGAGAAGAGAGAGAGAGAAGAGAGAGAAGATAAATCAATATTTTTCACTTATTGAATATTAGCAAAGCTCTTAGTAACTATAAACGTTATATGATGAATTATCCTACTGGGTATATCAAAGTCTGCTTGTACAGCGCCTCCGGCACTGAGTCCATTTCCGAAACATCCTCGAACAAGCCACATTCGGGTCCGAGGAAACAATCGTCGGTTGACAGCCGGATCTCCCAACGAAAAATGACCGTCCCCAATACCAAAGTCCCCTGAAAATCCTTGTCGCTGCAACACATATTCTACATCCTTGCCAAAGCCCACTCGCCATAATCCTTTACGACAGGCCTCGATAGCAAGAATGGAAGCAACTACCTGGTGTTCAGACAGCCTTAATAACCTACCATACGACAAAATCCACACCGGTCATCGCGCAGTAGTAATCTGCATGCGCGCCAACGAGGTAGTCCGACATCAAGCCAACTCACGATCAGAGGAGCGTTCCAAATCCCCTAAACCCCTGTACTCCTCACCGATCTCATCTTTTAACCAGACATATTCGTGGCACCATTGAGCTCCCGGTTATTATCTCTCGCGCAATATAAATCTGATTCGTGTTATCATTACTTTGTGATCCAAAGGATACGAATATCAGATTCTATTGCAGGAATCATCACTGAAGCACGCACCTGAGAAACATTAAATTGCACAATAGGGTGCAACTTTATAAAAAGAAATCAAAGGCCCCCCCACTAACGAATATTAGTTTCACAAAAACAAAAACATATTTCACGGACTAAATCCGCCTGGAGTGAACCGCCTTAAATAGCGACTGACCGGGACAGAGGAGAAGTATAACCTAAAAAGTGGTCTCAACAACCCAGATCTATAGAGCCCAATTTGGAAATTTGAGAGTGGAGCTACTAACCTCTCGCACATTAGGATGACACAAGTGATACTTAACTTAAGTAATCAAAAACATCGGATGCTTCTTGTCGTACACCTGAATTGAGGGAATCTATTCTCTTTCGTTACGTTAACAAAGAATATTTGCTGAGTGGAGCACGACAACCTACTGCACTCCCCACTAGACCACAGAACAAATATCCAAGCAGCGCCTCAAAAGTGATTAACTGGAACGGGGTTCGAATACTACGAAACGGGCTATTTCGGTGTGTTCTACCGACGAACCATCTGATTATTAAAAGTCCTCTCCTAGACGATATACAATTTAAAGTGCACAGCCTTCACTATTACACCAAGCGTGGAAATATTGTATCATACCTTCCCAGGGTAAGCGCGTAAAATGCAACACTCGCCAGGAATTATTTTAATATATATAATATAGTAGTAGTATAGTAGAAGAAACGTAGATAGGTTATCTCTATATTGATGAGACTATAAACAAAAGCAAGTATGCTCGGTATTAATATTCTAGCCATTTAGTCAGTGTGTGAATAAATATATGTTGTAGTATTATGAAACATAACATATCTATACACAAGTACAACTACAATCATCATCTATCTATCATCTACTCATCTATCTGTGGAATAGTACATGACAGATATATATGACCAAACAAACAACTGAAAAGCACAAAATAAAAGACAAAAAGAATAAAAATCAACGAACGAATAGGTTCATCTAAGCAGGAGTTAGGTAACAGCCTCATTGCAAATAATTAATTATATTATTATTATTATTATTTAGCGGATTTTTTTACTGGCATCTTCATGCGAAGTGTATGCACGAAATACATTCGTGTGAAGTTATCCGCCATTGACGTTTCGTTTTTTTCCTTTGTGTGAGTTCGATCTGAAACAGAATTCTCGTAATTTGAGTCATTTTTGTAAGGTAATGAAAAAAGAGCTTTGCTTAGAGTTGGTATCAGTTATTTTTGTGGTGTCGTCTTTTTTTGGAATGTGTGTCTTTTCTCACACGCGTGCCTTGGTTGGGCTAAAGAGCCCAGCGTCAAAATAACGCAACCGTCACATGCAACCATTTTTGTACAGTATATAATTGTTAAACTGAAATCGACTTAAAATAGTCCAACAAGAGTTATCAGGCTGCAAAACCAACCAACCAACCAACCACCAACCAATCACGCAACCAATAATATTCAACAGTGTCTTTTTTCAGATGTTAAGCTTGAAACAATTTTAAAGCATTATTTTAAGATGGGTCTTAAATTTATTAAAGTTGTTCGCAGAATTCAGTAAGTAGAAGGAAATAAAAAAAATCTTGCCCTACTGCTCAAAACTAGTTTTAACAGTTTTCCTTTCTCCAACACTGGTTACCTGACCAAAAAACTCGGTATGCACTTCTATTTATCAATAATTACAGGGACAATAGATGACTGCATACCTTTCCCAAGGGTATTAGCACAATGCTAAATGCAAACAGCCTCGTCCAGAAGTTGAATTCGGATAACCGAGACCATTTTCTATGATAATAGCTACTACACGAAGAGCGCCTCTCTGCCCTAGGGTTATAGAGTTTGAATTTCATAAATAAAACATTGGCATATTATTATTATTATACCCCTAGTGATGTTTTTACAACAGTTCTAATTGGTACTTTTAAATTGGAGTCTTAGTGACAGCAAGTCTACTCAGATATCCAGAACACTTTTAAGTATCCTATCTGTAAAAAAAAGTAGTGGCCCTTACGAAAATTTCAGGTTACGATACCAGAAAGAGAGGTGGAGATGACGATTAAAAGATTCACTGACTTGACTTCGGTCAAGGAAAAAAATCCCGATCATTTTTATAGAAAGTTGCGTTCAATTGGGTCATCAATTAGTCAGAATGTTTTCAGTGGGGTGTATCTTAAATATCAAGGGACTACTTTTCAAAAATTCCAGCGGCCAAGTCAAGTGCGTAGTAATCGGTGTGTGGGGGATGGTGGGGTGGTTGAAAGTATCAATTTCACTAATCGAAGGGCCCACTGAAGCAATCGAACAGACGGTTGGCAAGGAATGACTGATCAATTACAAAAAATCCCAACACTGTCCGCGTTTGATTTTACTTTTTGAGAAAGGATTACGACAAACCCGATCATAAGGAGATTAACGGATTACCATTTAGACTTGAAACAGAAAAAGGTAGGATTAGATCTGCTGGGGCGGGCGTTCGTACCAGTGACCCAGATATTCGAATTATGTAGCCAATTGATATGCGAGAGCGTGAGATTCCTCCGAAGGTAAATGACCGTTTAGAGAAAAAAAAAAAAAAAAAAAGAAAAAAAAAAAAAAAAGAAAAAAAAGAAAAAGAAAAGGAAAATGAAAAAAGAAGAAAATCTATTCAGTTAAAAAAAATCGTGTAGTTGCTCGTGCAACACCCCATTAATTGCCAACAGATAAATTTTTGGAAATACCGAATTCGATCCTCTCTGGATGACCCATACTTGTGATCATGTGTCATATCCTAACCTTGGCGAACGGGTTAGGTAAAAAGAGGATCACATCATGATGTAAGAGTTCAGTAAGCTAGTCTCGTAGATATATTACTACTGAATTGCGAGTTCAATCCTCGTTGGATGCCACATAGTTGTGGTACTACACGCTGGTAAGATTCTCTTTGCGTATTGTAGTCAACACAACTGTGATGAAATAAAGACTCATAGAAAAAAATACCATCTGGATTATTTTCTTTCCTTATTCATCTACTATCAATCTGATTGGAGTCTGTTTTCACATCTTCCATCTATTTTAGTATTTTCACACACACACACACACACACAACCACAAATATATATATATATATATATATATATATATATATATATATATAATATACTATAATATATGATAGGTGGGAAAAAAGTATCAACGTCTCCATTCATTGTTCATTTCTATCTTTGGAAAAAAAAAAACCCTTCAATCTCAATACTCTTATGACACACCTTATATATATATATATATATATATATATATATATATATATAAGATTTTTTGGATGTTTGTTTTTAGAAGCAATGTTGAATAAATTATTATTTATATTTTTGCTTGAAGGCAATCATATAAATGCACTGTATCGTATATAAATTCGATAATTATAGAAAATAAACTTGACCAAAGTAAATCCCGCAAAGAGATGGCTCGCCATGATCCAG
>CM042146.1:124465583-124495583 GCA_023376005.1 Doryteuthis pealeii
AAATCGAGAAAAAGTCGATCTCTGTATGTACATTTCAATGTAAATTATAAAAGTAAATAGTAAAATTAATATTATCACAACTACACCAAAATGACATAAATTACCATTTACTTTTATATATATTATAGATTATATATATATATATATAATATATAATATATATTATAATATAATAAATAATAATATATATATATATATATATATATATATATATATATATATTATATTATATTATATTATATTATCAGAAAAACACAAATAAAGAATTATAGAAAATGTTTGATAGAGCTTTCTGTCTTCGAGACTGGTTGCTTTACCAAGGCTAAAGAACCCAGTCTGCCCTACTATTTGCTCATATCCATCGAAGAAGAGATGAATTCATAACTTTCCCTGGGGTAATAGCGCGAAGTGAAATGCAAACAGCTTCATCCAGGATTTGAACTCGGTCGCCGATTCTATATCTAATTAGGATAACTGTTACACTAGGCAGTGATAAGAAATCGGAGATCGAAAATATTATGAACGGCAAAAGAAACAAAATAAAAAAATACAGATAAATAAATGTAAATATAAGTAAATAAATAAAAGAATAAAAAGCCCCTCCCCCCACAAAAAAGACAAAAACAAACAAAAAACAAAATAAATAAATAAATAAATAAAAATAAGCAGATAACGTTGAAGATAAGAAAAAATGGCATTGAATAAGTAACGAAACTGGACGGAAAATTCGAACTAGAAAAAAAAAAAAAAAAAAAAAGAAAAAGAAAGAAAAAAAAAAAGAAAAAGAGAAGAAGAAGAAAGAAAACCAAGAAAAAAAAAAAGAAAAAGAAAAGAAAGAAAGAAAGAGAAACCACGTTGACCGAGAGCCAAGAAGAGATTAAGCAAAACGTGAGAAAACGTTAAATAACGTGAGAAAGCGAGAATTCTATCGAGCAGTGGCGTGGGCATCGAACGTGTGAAAATACTAGAAAATAAGACCCGTTGATAACGACATCAATGTCGCTTTAGCAAGAGAGAGAGAGAGAGAGAGATAAATAGATTAAGGTGAAAAAGGGACATGTCCGACTAATACGAGGTCGTAAATTAACCGGAGTCACCTTGCAAATGGCTAAACCATTAGTGGATGTCGTTCAGGTCATTCACAACGTCGTTCGGGTGGTCGAGATGGTAACGGGGGGAGGGGGTGTTCATGAACTAACAAGATTCATTCCTAAGATATGCAACCAGCAATGATTTCTCAAAATACCGATTATGAGAACCTGTCTCTACAACAGATATGTGCACTTGCCGGAGAGAGATCGTTAAGCTTATCTCGCAAGTCATGTTTAGTGAATTTGGTTTTTATCACTCGGTTAACTATTGTGCCCCTGAGTAAAATCAAGTTTGTTGGTTGGTTTTATTGTGACGTAGCGGCTCTCATTTGGAAGGGAGTGATGACGTATCAATAATAATAATGGTGCAATACATGTCTCTATTCCTGTTCTACTTCAAGAGACTGGGATCTGGTTGTTGGGCTGATGTTGAGTTGGCTGGCACTCTTTGCTGTTTTGAGTCTGGAAACAACTTGGGATTGCTGGAGAATATCTTGCCTTGTCCCATAGTTTTTAAATACAAACTAATTAGCATTTTCCACAATTAATGATTTATGATTTATGAAACAGCACATCAAGGAAATAATAATAATAATAATAATAATAATAATAATAATAATAATAACTCAGAACCTTACTTAGGCTAGACGGGCGGTCGGATAGGCCCCCTCCGATCAATCAGCTAGTCACGTCAAGCCCTAGCACCTATATGATTTTCCCAACCCTATTGCCCGTATGGAAAGCCCCAACCCTTTTTATCATATGGGTGCTAGAAGGCGGTGGCTGAGGGTCTACAGGTCCTGGGAATGACGATAAACTCTATCTGATGGTGAGGTTCCAGTTCTGGAGGTTTGGGGAATGTGGAGCAGCCCTTCATCACCATTTCTCCCTGGTCCACTCTGACCCGGAGTGGTAGTACCTGTTAGGATCCCATCTATGGGTTAAATAGAAAAACATGAGTTTATAAAGAAAATTGAGTATCCATTAAGAATTACTTTATTTAAAAACTTTGTCGGCATTAAATGACCCACTGAGGTTGATATGCCGTAAAACAACAAACTAAACAAACCAAGTACATCACTTTTCGGGGGTAGGGTTTTACCTTTATGCAGAAGATGCAGTATTCTAAGACCTGTTACATAACCCTTATACAGGGTATATAATGGGGAGAGAGAGAGTTCTTATGGACGGTGATAGAGGAGAAACAGGAGTGATGCATTCGTATGAAAAGTGTTTCTTACTCTTGTTAGTAACTTGAATAGTTGGCTGGTACTTTAGTCTGTCTCTTGTGTAATTGGGACATTTCTAAAGATGCTGGTCTGACTTTATTTCTTCTTCTTAAGAATGCTGGTCTGTAGAAGCTGGTTCGCAATTATTCACAAAGACGACAGAAGGCTTATATTTTGAGTGATCACATCTATTTATTTTCAACCAGACTTCTAAACCGCGACCGGAGTGAAACAAAAGGACCATATCTACATCATGATGTTTTTCGCTAAACTGCTTACTGACTAAATAAACTTCCGTTCTCACGTTTTCCCATTGACCGAAGCCGGATGGTCAACTAAAGGTGATTACCTATAAATAATCTAAACCCTCCGATTTTGAATTTCAACGAGCTTTAATTCAAAATTTAACTACACTACAGTCATAATTCGTAGGAAACCAACGACTTATGTAACAAGCCCCACCAAGTCGTTAGTAGTCGTAATTGTTGATTGGTTGTTTTGTTTTACGGCATCTCAACCGTTTTCGGATCATTCAATGCTGTTTCATGTCGTGTTGATAAACAAAATATTCTTATTGCTTAGATACCTGCTATTACTTAAGAGATCTAATTAGCAAACGAAATGTACTTCTGATTCTACCAAAGACAACGTAACACTTGTGAAGATCTTAAACAAACTAAGTTCGTCCTCTTTTACCCCCTCGCCACTGCCCTTTTATACTCGGTCTGGCCGAGACACGACACAACTCTCGTCTCACCAGCTACGAGACTTGCCACTATAAATCGCGGCCTCAAGGACGCTCACGATTTTACCTCCACAACTAGTCGGACTCGTCACATTTCTGCTTCCGCCCACACGTACAACATGCCACCCGCTGTCTCTTCGATCGATGGACCGTTGTTAGCTCATCACAGGTTCGCGAGTTTTGCCGTTCGATCTCGCTACAAAGCGTTACCCAGTTAAGTATTGAACAGGCTCATCGCTGCTTAACTTCGAAGATCTTGAGGAAACCGGTGTTTTCAACGAGACTTGACTGTGATCATTAGTAATTAATGTGTGAGATGATCTTATTAATATTCACACTTCGACCGGTGCCCCAAGTTTATAGATAGGTAACGAGTTAATTAATAACTTATGTATCGGGTTGTAGTTTTCACTCTTTCTTTAACTCTAAAGCCTCAAAACCTTGCCCTTGCAAAATGCAGCTTCATATCTTGTGCCATTTCACCCATTAACCCCGACCGATAATTTCCTCCCCTCCCCTGCTTTTTGACCCCCACCCCTCGAGGCTGACAATGTTTTCTCTTCGATTCTCATTCCTCTTCGTTCTACTTCGCCATTAATGAAAATGGACTGACAAACAATAACACGACCCCTGAATTCTGCCGGCAACAAGAGCGCCACCTACCGAGATGATTATTTACTTATCTACCGACCCCTGAGAAGAGATAATAATTAGAATATGAATAATAGGATAAGATATATACAGATAACAAATTGAACATGCTTATATCTATCTATGTATATCTATATCTATATGTATATCTCTCTCCCCCCTCTCTCTCTCTCTCTCTCTCTCTCTCTCATATATATATATATATATATATATATATATATATATATAGAGAGAGAGAGAGAGAGAGAGAACGAGATATCTATAGAGATAGATAGATTGATTAAAGTAAACATAGGAAATCAGGTAGAAATTTAACATTTTGAGATGAAACTAATAGAATGGAGTCGATATATAGATAGATAGATAAGAAGATTCTGAGATAGATAGATATGAACAGACTTAGATAGATAGATAGATAGATAGCACATATTCTCCCCAAATTTGTCGGCTATCGCCATCCCAAACAAATTGTTTGTGTAGATAGATAGAACATGCAGAAACAAATAGAAATTAAAAAAAGATACATACAAAACAAGTAGAATTGGGATTGACAGATTGATATTCTACGAAGTGGTATATATATATAAACACACATAAACACACACACACACACACACACACACATAATATATATATATATATATATTATATATATATATATGTGTGTGTGTGTGTGTGTGTGTGTGTGTTTTATGTGTGTGTGTGTGTGTTATCGTTGTGGTGTCCACGTATGCTTCTTTGTTGGTATATCCGATGAGTCTAACTTTTAGTGTATATATAATATCTGTATATATGTGTTGTTATCGCATTTATTTCACACTTTATTCATGCTCCGCAATAAATCTCAATATATATATATATATATATATATATATATATATATATATATATATATATATTCAACACATAAACACACACACACACACACACACACACACATATATATATATATATATATATATAATATATAATATATACACTGAAAATGTGACTTATCATATATATATATATATATATATATAATATATATATATATATATATATAGAGAGAGAGGAGAGAGAGAAGAGGGGGGAGAAGGAAACAAAGGGAAAGAAAGATAGAAAATGATCTGATTGAAGTAGAACCGTATTCTCCCGAACAATGTGTACCTTGAACACCGAAACCGTGGTAGAGAGAAAAACTTTTTGTCAGTAACCAAAACTACGTTACTGCTTACGTTACAGTAAATTTTTCAAAAACATTCTGTGAAAAATCAATTAGGAGTCAATTTTTCAGGAAAATGTTGATAGTTATTCACCTGTGGATGAATGTATGTTTAAAACATTTTTTTTTTCCGAAAATGTATTTTTACTTAGTCGATTCCCCCACCTTTTTTCATTTTATGAAATCTGAACAAAATATATTTTACTCGTGCGATTTTTAAATTTTGCTATAAAGAAAATTTTAGAAACATTTTGGTGGTTCTTACTGTCGTGAAACAAAACAAATATCTAAGCAAAGTGAAGTGAACTTTATTTTTAAGTAATATATTAAAAAAAAATATTAAACCTTTTATTTTATTTATCTAATTTTCCCCACCCCTTTCAGATAATATCTTTCAAAAATTTACTTTTACACCGCCCGTAGTGCGTTTTCTTATTCTGATCTTATTATAATAGAGATTATGTGGATGTCTGTCTATAACCGAAACTATATCATGCTCGACGTCAGAATTTCCTTAATTATCGACGTGTCATTCTTCATTATTAACTCTGTCTTAACTATTTACTTACTTTAAACCACTTACAGCGGCTCTTCCACCACTTCGATCAAAGTACAAAACTGAAGGTTAGTTTATTATAATTGAACAGAGGGTCTCAGATTACAATAACTAGCAAAAACATGCACCCTCCGAGCGTAAGTATTTAAGTTTTGATGTAATGAAATATATCAAATTAGAAACATTAACAAAATGAAATAAGAACACATATAAAAAGATTATAATTATTTCAATCATATTTTAATTGGTTTCTATATAAAACCATTCAGAGGATTTATTCTAATACGTTGAAGAATATAACAATAATATTAGAGGTCAATAACACCAAGTAATTATTATTAAACACGGTTTTGTTAAAACTAGTATGCAAATTAACCACACCATATATTATGTAAACCATTATGTCTTCGTTATATATCAGACTCATTGCAAGATTTTAAATGCACTAATCATATATATTGTTTTGAGGCAAATCTAACTCAGATTTTCAAAGAAACATCGTTAATAAATAAGATTTATTCTATGTATTAATGATTTTGATTAGAAATTAGATAAACTTATGCAATTTCTCAGGGAATCGTGACTTAAGCAGTGACGTAGTTTCGGTTACAGACAGACTCCGAATCTCCATCATAATAAGATAATATGATTTTATTTAACTTGAAAGAGTTCTGAGGTCAAATCGATAGTGAACATTTTAAAATATCCCATCATACAGATAAAAAATACCTGGTGAAAAACCTATAACTCCAACATAAAAAGGGGAACCACTCTGACTGATAAATTATTTATTTATTTATGAATCTACTAGGAAAAAAGAAGACGGTGTTAGGGTTAGGGTTAGGGGTTAGCGTTAGGGGTTTAGGGTTAGGGTTTAGGGTTTAGGGTTAGTTTAATGGAAAAATAATGGGGGATTAATTAACTGATAAAATCCTATCAGAGTGGTTCTACTTTTTATATTGGAGTTATAAGAAATAACCGCCCTTTTTTCCTCCTGTGTATCCTACTCTTGGAGTATGGTGCTAAAGTTAATCAACTATATTCGTTTCCAAATCAAACATGTCGGCAATATGTCCTTTTAATAAAGGCTTAAGTGAAGGTCTAGTCATTTGGGGGCCAAACTTTGAATTGTGTCAAAAATGAAAAGAAAGAAAAAGAAAATGTCGCTGGGAAAGTAGGTAAATGGGTTGGGAGTACCTCACGGCGTCGGAATAGCATATCACGTGATCGGTCATTTACGTCGTCAGAAAGAGATAAAGTACCATGGCGTATTTTGTCTTGTCCCTTGGGTATAAAGTGCGTCTTTCACTTGTAACGCAGAGGGTCCGGACGCAGCGAGGCAAGAAGGAAGACATGCATTATTCAGCATCTTGACGTTCGTGTGGGGATTGTTGAGTGGTGAAGCGGAGAGAGAGAGAAAGAAAGTAGAGAGAGAGAGAGAGAGAGAGAGAGAGAGAGAGAGAGAGAGAGAGAGAGAGAATAGTTGTTGAGGTAATGATAATCAGAGAGGAAAGTAGTAGTAGTAGTAGTAGTAGTAGTAGAAGAGAGAGAGAGAGAGAGAGAGAGAGAGAGAGAGAGAGAGGAGAGAGAGAGAGAGAGAGAAAAAAGATAGTGTGGATTTCTCTGAATTTCTGAGATGAGGCTTGATAATTAGTATTATTTGTAAACTCATCCGAAATCCGTCCGAAACGTTGTACAGATAACAATGAAGATGAGGACAATAGTCTGAATAATACAAATAATACTAGATAGTATGGAGTACCAGTTATTTGCTATTACTCCCAGGCCCACTCTGACCTAGAGTAGTAGTAACTGTTTGAGTTATGGGTTAAATAAATGAAAAAATGAATTTAAAAATGTTTAGAAAAATGCTTTCAAAAAATTAAATATCCAACAATAATAAAAAAACAAAACAAAAAATAAACAACAACAAAAAAAAAAAAATAAATAAATGAATAAAAACAAAAAAAACAAAAAATGAAATAGATCATAAATTAGAACTGAGCCTATTCTAGCGGAGTTTAACAGGTTTGAATTCAGAGTTTTCCTTTTCCTAGACTGGTTGCTTAACCAAGATTAAAGAGTCCAGTTTACCCTACTATTTAGCCATAGGTGGAGGGAGAGTAGTTGGATTCATACCTTTCCCAAGGATATTAGCGCTATGTGAACTGTAGCTTTATCCAGGATTTGAACTTTGGTCAACGAGTCCATTTTCTACGACTCTAACCATTACACCACGACCTCCAATAAACATCTTCGTGGCATGAAATAATCCAAGGGTTGACATGCCGTAAAAATGCAACCAGCCATCGATCCCCAAAGAAGCTCGAGATTGTATTTTGTGTTATTAAGGATGGCACGCTGTTAATAAATAATATGGCAGCTGTGTTACTAGATGATTTGGCTGTGATAGAGTTGGGAATGATTTTTCTTGGTGTTAAGTGTTGCACTTTATAGTGGTGGTGGTGGTGGCTGCTTATTAATAACGGTCGAGGTGGTGCTGGTACCACTGGTTGTAATGATAGGAGCAGAAATGGATGAGTGTTGAGACAGCAGGTGAGGAATTCCTTAAGATACACACCCTACCCCCACCAATTCTGTCAATGTTAACGTTTATTAGTCATTCATTAACACCTTAAGGCCCCTTATATCCTTCCTCATTCAATTGGAATCTTGCGATCTCTGATGGTTCTCATCGAATTGGAATTCGAGTAACATGTCGAAGATGGAATATGGGAATTCTGGCATCCGGATTAAGGCTGTTCTTTCTTTCTTTCTTTCTTTCTTTTTTTCTTTCTTTCTTTCTTTCTGTGAATTATTTTCTTTTCCATTCCATTTTTTATGTATTAATAATTCTTTTTTTTTTTTTATCTCTGAAAGAGATTTTGATATTTCTTTTTTTCCTTTCTTTCTTTCTTTCTTTCTTTCTTTCTTTCTTTTTCCAACCGTTCTTTATTGTTTTTCCTTCCCTACTTTCTTCTCTTTTTTTCTTTTCTTTCTTTCTGCAATTTTTTTTATATTTTTCTTTCCTCTTTTCATATCTTAGTTCAATTAATCTTTTTATCTTCTCTCCTCTTCTTTCTTTCTTTCTTTCTTTCTTTCTCTTCTTTCTTTCTTTAATAGCTTATTTCTCTCTTCCTTTCTTTCCTATTTTCTTTCCAGTCCTTTTCTCTCTAGCTTTGTCCCTTTTAAGTATTCGTTCTCTTAGCCCCTTATTTTTTGAAGTCTCTTGTGTTTTGTCTTTCTATATTATTGTTTTTTTTTTCATCCATTTGATTTTTGATCTTATGCCCTCCACCACCACCACCGCCAAACAACAAAAAAGGCCACTTGTGCGATTGACAAAGGATGCGGCCGTCCTTTCTTGTGGTTTCCCGCCTAAAAAGCATTCTGTTGCAGAAGAGCAACTCAGAAGAATGGTTAGGCAAGAATTCGTTTACTTTTTTTTCTTCATTTTTTTGTGTTGAAAAAACAAAAAACAAAACAAAAACGGACGGATTTAGAAAATGTTTAACATAAGGTGAGTCAAGTGAAAAAGATGAAGTAAGTGGAGATAGATAGATAGATAGATGGAGAGAGAGTGAGAGAGAGAGAGAGAGAGAGAGAGAGAGAGAGAGAGAGTGTTTTGCGTGTGAGAAAGAGATAGATAGATAGATAGAGAGAGAGAGAGAGAGAGAGAGAGAGAGAGGGGGAGAGAGAGTGTGTTTGCGTGTGAGAAAGAGATAGATAGATAGAGAGAGAGAGAGAGAGAGAGAGAGAGAGGGGGGAGGTAAAAGAAAATAGAGAGAGAAGGAATAAAAGAATCTTTGGAAATAGAAAATGGTTGGCAATTCTTGTAAACATTTTGGAATTGAGAAATATATTTATTTCTCTGAATTTTTGAGATGAGGCTTGATAATTTGGATTATTTGGATTATTCAGACTATTGTCTTCATCTTTATTGTTATCTGGACAACGTTTCGATCGATGTGCCATCCGACCTTCTTCTGGTATTTCTTGTCGGACTCGGGAACCTTCTTTTCGAAATCGATTAAATTAAAAAGGCTAGATTACATTAAAAAAAAAAAAAAAAAACAAGACAAAAAAATAAAATGAGTCTAGGTAAAAAATCATGCACAAGTGAATTGGTAAATATTCTAGCCAAACACAAGACATTAGGTTTATAAGTTCCCAAAATTCACACTGGATTATCCAATTGGACACATGTCCTAGTGGATAAGGTAGTTAGGTTAAGACAGTTCTAAGTGACAGTTATCTCTGGACTGCAAGTTCAATACTAGTCAGGGGCAGCAGTAACCTAGAATAATAATTAACACAGCTTAACACTTGTACCCCAGTTATGATTAGCTGAATGCAAACAGGATAGAAATACCTGAAGAAGGCCGGAGGACACATTGGCCGAAATGTTGTCTTGATACCAATGAAGATGAGGACAATAGTCCAAATAATACTAGAAATATCTATCTATAAAAATCTGCTTCTCTTTTGTCCTTTCGTTTTTCATATAATGGTGTGTAAATATTTAGTATGTAACCATATGCTTAACGCTCATCGTGGTGTATTGGTTAGTAGGGCTAGTCTCGCAGATTCGTTACTACTAAAAAGCGGGTTCGATCCTTGCTGGATACCCCATACTAGTGACCTTGTGTCAAATCCTACCCGCAGCCCAAAAGGGTTCAACTGCCGAGTTGAGAAAATGGCTTACTTGGGAACAGACGACCATTGCGTCTGTTCCCATCAACGAACTGCCAAATTCTGTTAATTCTAACTCGGTTCCCTTCCCTCGATTTGCGTTTAGCCAATGAGAAATCAACGACTAGATCAGTGAAAGTTGAACTGCTGTCAATCACTTCTATAACTGTCATCCTATGATTCAATGGTTACTTTCCATTTACAAATACCGTTATTTAAATTTAACTACACAATAGTACATAATTCGTATGCAACCCACGAATTATGTAAACAGATATAAAGAAGCATTTTATATAAGCAACTGTAAATGGGATGAAACATTTTATTATGGTACTATGTACACAGTCCTATCGAATAAAATAAAGAAATAATAGAAATCACTAATTACGACTGAGTCTATTTTAGTAGTGACCACCCCAAACGGAGTTTAACAAGTTTGAATTCAGAATTATAATTATCCTAGACTGGTTGCCTAACCAAAGTTAAAGAGCCCAGTCTGCCCTACTATTTAGCCATAGCTGGAGGGAGAGTGGTTGGATTCATACCTTTCCCAAGGGTATTAGCGCTATGTGAACTGTATCTTCGTACAGGATTTGAACTCGGGTCGACGAGTCCATTTCCTACTACTCTAATCATTACACCACGCGCCTGCCACTACAAATGATTTTTTTTAAAATCTGTTTGACACATACATTGGATATATGGGTACCACCACTCTAGTTAAATCGAACTTAACGGACCTAAATTCCACCATCGTATGTCACCCCGCCGAAAGAAAAAAATACCAAAAGATCAGGGAATTAAACGAATGTAATGAAATTTTCAGTGTTGATATATTATTGAATAAAAGATATAATGCACTAGTTATCTTATTCAAAATCTTTTGCATTTTTCCAGGTCAGTTAACTTTGAACCACGTATCTTTGAGGCGTTATACAGATTCTCAAAGATACGTTGTATAAAGTTAACTGACCTAAAAAAATGTAGATGTTTTTTTAAATAAAATAACTGGTGCATTATATCTTTTATTCATTAATATATCAACACTGAAAATTTCATTACATTCGTTTAATTCCCTGATTTTTTGTATTTTTTCTTTCAGCGGGGTGACATACAATGGTGGAATTTAGGTCTGTTAAGTTCGATTTAACCACCACTCCGGTCCAGAATGAATATGGGAGTAATGACAATGAAGCGATACTCCACATTCTACAGATCTCCAGAAGTTGAGCCTCGTCATCAGATGCAGTTTACTGTCATACCTAGGATACCAACAGATTGTGTATGTGATGAAATATTTTTATTAAGGCTTTATGCAGAAGATAGAAATAAAATAAGGGAAAAACCATCAAAACCACCGATCATTGATATCTCTTTTCTTTATTTCATTATATTCGGGCAACCATCACACATTCAGTTTTATGGCGTCCTTCCAGATAATAGACGCCATATTAGAATTTTATAAGGTCTCTCAGTGCATATCGTTTATCGCATGTCATTGTATCATGTACGAAATGTAATATGATAGGATATAATTAGATGAAAGGGAAGAAAGGGAGATAACCGAAGGGAAACAAAGGAAGTTAAGAAGAATAGAAATAAAATAAACTGAATGAGAGAAAACAAAATAATGAATAATAAAATGATGATAGAAAGAGAAGAAAATAATAAAGAAAAAAAAGATTATAATTACAATTGGGAAATACGAGAGAAGGCAAGAAATAAGAAGAGATTGATTGATTGATTTTATGCCAACCCATCAAGGGTTATTTTATACCTATATATATATATATTTACCAACCCGCACGAGCAGGATGTGACACGAGGTCAATTTCTTAAGCGGAGTCTCATCTATGTGTTAAATAAATGAAAAAATGATTTTTTAAATGTTTAGAAAAATGTATTTAAAAATTGATATCCGACAAGAATGAAAAAAAAAATTAAAAATTAAAAAAAAATTGTGAAATAGATCACTGATCAGGACTGAGCCAATTCTAGTAGTGACCACCCCAATCGGAGTTTACCAGGTTTGAATTCAGAGTTTTCCTTCTTCTAAGCCGGTTGCCTAATCAAAGTTAAAAGTCTGCCCTATTATTTATCCATAGGTGGAGAGAGAGTAGGATTCATACCTTTCCCGCGTGGATTCAATCGTGGATTCAATCGGCCAATCAACACGCTCGAATACGTGGTTGGTTAACTATTTAAAGACCTTCATGGAAAGGCGTTCAGTTGCCCGGGCTTAACACAAGCGCTCTGCTTGAAGGACACAAGGATTCTGTTTAAACACTGAAGAACATAAGGATTTTGCTTGACACAAGATCACAGGATTCCACTCAAACCAAACCAAAATGGCCACATGCATCTTAATACTTATCTTAAGGTTCCACAAAAGGTCCCTAAGGTTTCAAGGGAACAATTGAGATAAGCTAATGAACTTTTGATATTTTATTTAATTTCATATACGTAATATCACTAAACACGTACAATATATTCGTGGTTATTGTAATATTGTAATATAGACATCATCCTACAAACCTATCATGCTTTTTGTGACAATGAAAACTCCCTGATGAATTATTATACATGAATAATATGAATTTTATTGAGCATAACCGAAAGATTTAACAAAGAAGTATTAATTTTTTCCTTAAACCAGTTATTCAAAAATATATACTATGATATTTATCATGTGAACTACGATGGAAATAAAATGGGAACGATATGGTATATAATTTTGTTTTTACGCAGGGATTTCTTTAAGACTAATTTATTTTAAGGGTTACGCAAGAGTAAAAAGGTTGAGAAATGTTGGTCTAAGGTATTCGTTTCTTAGCCTTTTTTAAATCTCCGTTTACTTGATGGTATCCACTTTTAATATTCCCAGCTATTTGTTGTTTTAGTTTTCTCTCTCAGTGTTCTGATGTTTTCTTAATTGGATAGTACCATTCCTTCCGTTGATTCCTTTTATTTCCTTATTTCAATATAAGTATGGCGAAATTTTCACAAATTGCATTCTTATAGCTTGGCTATGAATTCTAATCGTCCGTATAAGGATTTCTAGTTCTTTTTTATTCTTGTTAAATATCCTGATATCATCCATATACATGAGCTGACTTATCTTTGCCTACGAATTTGTAAATTTGTAATCCTCTTTGTATTTTCTAAGTATGTAATTTAGTGGGTTGATTGCTATAAAAAATAGTAGGGGCGATAATGAGTTTCCATGGAAAATGGCTGTTTGGATCTGAACCTCTACGCCAGTAGCAATGATATACGCTGATAAGCAGCCTACGTTCACTAGCGTAACTCACAAATATAGATACAGAATTTCACGTTGCATTATATTCAAAGCTCAAAACGTGTAAAAAACACAATGTTACTCACTTTTACATAGAAGTGTGTACACTTACACACATGCGAAGTAACTCGAAACGGAATAGATACTAAATATTCGATTCTTTAAAAAAAACAGCAAGAAAAGAAAAAAACTCGCTGATAAATATTTACATCTAATCGATAAGAACAGGGGAAAAAGGACAAAAAAGAAGGAAAGAAAAGGATGAAGAAAAACAATTAAAAACGAAGTAAAAGAAAGGAAGAAAAGATGAAAGAAGTGAAAAAAAAAAGAATGAAAAATAGAAAAGAAAAAGTGGTACGACGAAAAAAAAAAAAAATAAAAAGAAGAAATAAATAGAAGAAGAGAAAGAAATAATAATTAACATTGCGAAAATAGAAATAAGATAAAAGTGGAGAAATAGAGTGAAGGGAAGAAGACAAAGAAGAAAGAAGAAAGGAAGAAAGAAGGAGAAGAGAAAGAAAAGAAAAAGGAGACAGAAAAAAAGATATTGGACAAAGAAAGAAAGAAAAGAAAAGAGAATAGAAAAATAATGGAGAGAAAATAAAAAAGAAAGAAAGAACGGACATAAGAAAAAAGAAAAGAAATATAGAAGAGAAGGAGAAAGAATAAAAGAAAGAGAAAAATGAAAAGGAGAAAGGCAACATAGAAAAAGCAATAGAGAAATAAGGAAGAAGAGAAATAAGAAATAAAAAGGAACAAAAAAAAAAAGAAAGGAAGAAATGGAAGAGGTTAAATGAATGAAAGAAAGAAAGAAAGAAAGAAAGAAAAGACATAGTACAAAAGAAAGGATGAAAAATGAATAAAAGAAGAAGAGAAATGAAGAAAAAAGGGGGAAAAGAAAGAATGAACGAATGAATGGAGAGAAAAGAAGAAAGAGAAAAAGAAAAAATGTACATAACAGAAAAGAGAAATGGAAAAGAAAGAAGAAAAAAAAAGGAAACGAAAGAAAGAAAAAAGAACGAGAAAGAATGTAAAGGTGAAAGATAAATAAGGTAACATATAAATTGCAAATGAAGAATGAAAAGGAAAAGAAGTTAAAAAAGAATAACAGATAAAAACGAAAAAAAATGAAAAAGGATTTAAATAAAAAGAAGAAAGAAAAAACGAAGAAAGAATTTGAAGAAAGAAAAAAGCGTACAAAAGATACAGGGATACAAAACAACGAAGAAGATGAACAAAAGAAGAGAAACAAGCAAATAAAGAGAATGAATGAAATTCAGAAAGAAGAAGGAAATGCTAGCTACTACACCATGGAGACTCCGCCGAAAAAAGGAAGAAGGAAATTTGAAGGAAAAGAAATAGAAAGAACCAAGGAAGAAAGAAGGTTAGGTTGAAAAAGAAAACGAATAAAGAAAGAGAGAACGAAGAAGAAGAAAAAATGGGACGAAGAAAAAAAGAAATAAAGAAAGGAAGGAAAACTGAATAAAAAAAGAATAAAAAAGAGAAGAAGGAAAGAAAATTTCTTGAATTTTTATTTCTTGAACCCTCGAATCCAATTAACAGAAATAAAATTTGACTAAAACATCCTCAGAACTGCACAATGAGCTTCCGATCAAGTCACGTTGAAAACTCCAGTTCCCTCAAGATCACAGAAGTTAAGCAGCGATGAGCCTGTTTAATACTTAGATGGGTGACCATTTAAGCAACAGCAGACACTATAAGAAAAAAGCAAAGCAAGTAAAGAGTAAATAGAAAAGAAAACAAAAGAAAGCTTACAGACAAGTCACGTTGAAAGCACCGGTTAATAAGTTAAGCTGCGATGAGCCTGTTAATACTTAGATGGGTGACTATATAAGAATAGCGGGACTGTAAGCCACCTGATATCAAAATGACTTGATTCGGCATTAAATGATCCAAAAAGGGTTGATATGCTGTAAAACAAAACAACCAACCAAAAATGACTTTTGGCATTAAATGACCCGAAAGGGTTGATATGCCGTAAACAAAAACCAACCAACCAAACAAGCTGAGAGTTAAGCAGCGATAAGCTTGTTCAATACTTAATTGGGTGAACACTTAAGCAATAGCAAGTACTGTAAGCAACCTAAGCCCTTTGTTTATCAAAATGACTTAATTTGGCATTAAATGACCCGAAAAGGGTTGATATGCCGTAAAACAAAAACCAACCAACAAACCAACCAAAAATTGCATCATGACAAGGAAAGAGTAAGTTAAAAATCAAAGATGGACGCTAAAGATGGCGGTTCTCAAGAAAATTCTAAATTACTGTCCGTCCTGAATAACTGCAACGGATATAAATTAGCAAGAATAAATTAAAACAGAAGAAAAAATATAAATCAAGAAGGAAAGAAAGAAAGAAAAGAAAAGAAAAGAAAAGAAAAGAAAGAAAGAAAGAAAGAAGAAAGAAAGAAAGAAAAGCAACCTAAAAACGAACTATAAAAATAAAAAACGAGAACGAAAAAGTATTTAAAAAAAACATACAAATAGTGAAAGCACACGTAAAATTACCAAAAAAAAATTAATGGCATAAAACAATATATATATATATATATATATATATACACACACACACAAATCAATGCGAAAAGTTACACAAGTGAAAAAAAATAAGCATGAAAAATAAATAAATAAATAAAACAACACATTATACGAACGATAAGGACAAGGAGAAATTAAACACGTCAGAAATTATTGGATGCTTACAAACAACTTAAACTAATAAAGATGCGAAAAAGAAGCGCGAAAAAAAAGCGGGAAAAAAGATGCGTGGAAAAAAGGAAAGAATCTAACTTGGCAGATGAGATGTCGTTTCGAAATGAAGTCTAATGCCAAGCAAGATGAAATCTAGCGAAGCCTCTTCGTCTCTGATACCTTAGATTAAATAGTGAAACATTCAATTTTCCTATCAATTTAAGGGTTGCTATCTGATCAGGCCCCAAGGCGAACTTGACAAATAACATGGATAGACAGCCATAAAAAGCCCTTCATCCTCTTCTCTTGACCCAAACGTTCTGTTTACAGGATATGATCGAGAGAGAAGGGATCAAGTCATTAACTTGGAATGGGATCCTGGCCCTCGCTTCCGTTATTGTCCAAATTCCCCACCTTTTTCCTGTGTCTTTCCTTGCAGTTGGCTCCTGCTTTATTGTTTTATCTAAAGATCCGTGGTTATCACAGATTTTAGAAGCTCACCGCTAACTTAAAAAAAATCCCGTTTTGATTAAATTAAGTGAATTTTGCTGGTACCCTTGAGTGACAATCAAGAAACAGCTAAGAATATTTAAAGAAAAATGTATTATGTTTTATTCGGATTATTCGGACTATTGTCCTCATCTTTATTATTATCTGTACAGCATTCTGGACACATGGCGTAGTGGATATGGGCGTTGGGTTCAGACAGTTCAAAGTGTCAGGTATCTTTCTATTACAGTTTCAATCCTGGTGAAGGGCGACAGTAACATAGAATAACAACACAGCTTAATGCTTGTACCCAGTCATGGTTACGAATGAGAACAGTATATCACCGTGGATTGAATAAAGGATGGGATTCAGAGTTCTGTGAAGGCCCCCGATTACGACAAGAAGGTTCCCGAGTGCGAAAATAAGGTTCTCGAGTTTGAGAAGGCTCCCAAGTCCGACAAGAAATACCTGAAGGCTGGAGGACGCATCGGTCGAAACGTCGTACATAACAATAAAATGAGGACAATAGTTCGAATAATCCGAATAATGCATTATACAAATTATCAAGCCCCATCAAAAAAAAAAAAAAAAAAAAAAATCAGAGAAATAAAATTGTCATGAATCGGTAGAGGAAAATTCCCGCTTAAAAATGGCGTTTTATAAGAATATAGTTAACATATGGTTTATTACAAAATAGGCACGAAAGATTAGAATAGCAAAAACTGTAACTATGGTTGCATTAAATCAATATATATGTAAGTAAACAGAAATTTAAACATTAAATATAGATAATTACCAACCCCTCCTCACGAGCAGGATGTGACACAAGGTCAATTCATGGTCAACGCCTATATCCCTTGCACCATGTGTCCAGTTGGATATAGGTGTTGAGTTAATACAGTTCTACGTGACAGTTATCTCTGGGTTGCAGGTTCAATCCTGGCCAAGATTGATAGTAACATAGAATAATTAACACAGCTTAACACTTGTACCCAGTCAATGGTTAACAGAATGAGAACAGTCTACCCCTGTGGATTGAATTAAAGGGTTTGGTTCAAAATTCCATGAAGACTTCCGATTACGATATGAAAGCTCCCGAGTTCGACAAGAAGGTTCCCGAATTAGAGAACGTTCCTGATTCCGACAAGAAATACCTGAAGAAGGCCGGATGGTACATCGGATGAAATGTTGTGTAGATAACAATAAAAATGAGGAGAATAGTCAGAATGATCCAAATAATCCAAATTATCAAGCCTCATCTGAAATATTCAAATAATTAGATTAGTCTGGAGCCAAGCCAGGAGTGCTAGAAACAGCGAGTATACCGCTAGATGTAGCTCGTTAACCATTACTCACAAACGTGTACATATATGTTCCTGTATGGAGGCGCGTATTCTAATGGTTAGAGTCGTAGGAAATAGACTCGTCAATGCGAGTTCAATTCCTGGACGAAGATGTTGGCATTTCACATCGCGCTAATACCCTTGAAAAAGGTATGAATCCAGTTTTCCCTCCAGCTATGGGCAAATAGCAGGACAGACAGGACTCTTTAACCATGGCTAGGTAACCAGTCTAGAAGAAAGAAAAACTCTGAATTCAAACCTGTTAAACTCCGCTTGAAAAAATTGACCTTGTGCCGCATCCTGCTCGTGCGGAGGGGTTGGTATATATATATATATATATATATATATATACTCGTGTTTCGGCGTTTCAGGCCTCTTCAGTGTGGCTAGACACAACTATCTTTGGCTAGGTTCGAACTCAGACTGACCGTTTGGCAGTCTGATATCTAATCCCCTCGGCTACTGACAGCTGTAGCGGGACTGGTATTTTTAAACTATTAAATACATAGGTTTGTTTATGCATTTTACGGACACTGAGATATCAAATTTCCGGGGAAACGTTCCTTGCTTAAATGCTTAGTAGTGAGTTAATTTAAATTACCAATTAGAGAGCTCATACCAAATTTATGGGAGCATATATATATATATATATATATATATTATATATATATATGCTCCCATAAATTTGTATGAGCTCTCTAATTGGTCATATATATATATAATATATATATATATATATATATATATATATGTATATATTCCTGTGTTAGGCTATAGTTGCGAGGCACATGTGAGGCAATGGAATGAACGGCATCAGCGAATTGCTCAGTGGGATGAGCTTGTTGACCATTACGCCCAAAGGAAACGACCTGCTTATTATGGTAAATCGTGTTTTATCGCGTGATTTCCTTGAAATGGTTTTAATAGATTTTTAGGATCTTGTTAATGGTAATGGCGATGGTGAAAACTGTCTTTTTAAATCAAATGATTTCATCAAAGAATGACTCTTATCTTTGATTTCTTTTTCTTTTATTGTTTTACTCTTATTCTGTGTATTGCTTTTATAATTTGATTTCCTTAGAACATGGTTTTTCGATGAGCGTTCACTGGGAGATAAAATCAACTTTGAAATAATTTCTCTTGGCAGTCATATGACACTTAAAAAAAAAATGACACCTAAAAAGCAATAAATGGCAGGAATTCGGAGCAGAGAGAAAGGATTATATATATATATATATATATATATATATATATATATATATATATATATATATATATATATATATATACAATCGCCATAAACAATCGAGCTGATTTTGCTTTTAGACACTCATACGTCGAAATCGACGGAAGAGTCCATCATATATATATATATATATATATATATATATATATATATATATACGATTAAAATCGAATCGTTTTAAAACTACCTACTTAGGTTTCTCACAGTAGTTCGAATCTTCAAGGTATCAGGATACCCTGAACATTCGCGCTACTGCGAGAAACTTAAGTAGGTAGTTTTTAAACCATTCGATTTTAATCGTCTATTTAGCTTTTTATATTGAGCACTTTTAAATCGGATTTAGGAAAAAAATCCAGAAGTAAATAAGATTTTATACTTATTTGCAGGGTGGATTTAATGGGAACTGCGATATATATATATATATATATATATATATAATATTGAAAAGGTGACTTACCGGTGAATATGGTCACGATGGTTAGATGTTGCAAAATTCAGGACGGTAAGTCAGCGATATAACAAATACAAAGTGCTCAATACGTTAGTAGAGCAAATTTATTACAATATAAGTACAAAAGATAAACTATTCGAGTTTCATCATAAGGATCTTCAGGATTAAATCCGCTGAATTAATCAAGATATTGATTAATTGCAGTCGATTACACGTGTGTGTCTTTCGTAATAAATGGTTCGTTATGAGAAAGTATTATATATATATATATATATATATATATATATATATATATATATATATATTATATATAGAATTCAATAGACTTCATACATGTTGGCAGAGGCTCTCCTCAAGATCATTTCTGTGAAACTCGATCAATCAATGATTGGTCTTATTCATATCTTAAAATTATTACTGCCATATATATATATATATATATATATATATATATATATATGATTACAGAACTTGCCGCATACACACACATACACACATACACACACACACATACAAACACATCTTGATCAGACTATGAACTTTTCAGCCGACCCTTTTATCTATCTATCTATCTATCTATCTATCTATCTATTGCAGTTTGTACATCTTTCTTCGTCCCATCTCTCTCACTATTTCTCTCTCTTTCTCTCTCTCTTTTCCTCTGTTTCTCTCTACCCCTCACTCTCCCTCCATCACTTCTCTCTCTCTCTCTCTCTCTCTCTCTCTCTCTCTCTCTCTCACACACACACAATCTCTCTCCTTCATTTCTCTCTCGCTCTCAGTATCTTCATATATCTTTCTCCCATCTGTATGCCTACGTGTTTAAGTCTCCGCCTGTCTAGCTTTTAACATTATGTATATTCAAAGTTTGCAATAAAACTCGGCTGAGAGAGAGAGAGAGAGAGAGAGAGAGAGAGAGAGAGAGAGAGAGAGAGAGAGAGAGAGAGAGAGAGAGGGTGGAGAGAGAGGTGGGAGGGAGAGTAAATATAAGAGAGTCAGGTTATTCATGGGGGTGAGGTGATGATGGTCTATAAAGGCTGGAAAGAAGAACAAGAGGAAATTGAACTGACAAAGTTTGAAGTCAGCCATTTTTTTTCAACTTGACGTTTTTCTTTCTCTAAAAAACATCTGTAAAATAGATTAAAACTGATTAAAGAGTTGAAAGCACGGATTCAAAATATAGATAGTAAAGGATTTTGTTTTTCTTTTCTTGTGGAGTTGCGAAGACACCTCATAAAACATGTGTATGCATTCAGACGTATTTTCTTTTCTTCATTTTCTTTTTTTTGGCGTGTGTGCAATAGGGGAAGTCGATTTTTCACTTAAAAAAAAAAAAAATTAAATTGTCCATCTATGCGAAAGTTGTGTGTTCGTATACAGAATACTGATACCAAAAGTTAGATCTTTTACTTGCACCATTGTTTGAGGAAATAGCATCAAAGATCGTCTACTAAAATGCACTATAATTCCCCGTTTTTGCAAAATTTAGCCAAGAATTTGGTTAGAAAATGTACCGTTTTCAGTAATGTTATTTTATTTTATTATAATGAAACGAATTAAATATTATAAAGCGAATTCAAATTGAAAATGTGTCCCCCCCCATCACTACCGATACCTCTTATATGTTGCTTTTACCTCATTAATTAAACTGTAACTGACGATCTTTGATGCTATTTCCTCAAACAATGGTAGAAGTAAAAGATCTAATTTTTTGGTATCAGTATTCTGTATACGAACACACAACTTTCGCATAGATGGACAATCTGATATTTAAAAAAGTGAAAAATCGACCTACCCTAGTGTGCATGAACTTATAGCTGTGTTTGTGTGTATTTGCTCTAGGCGCATCATTTAGAGAGTGTCGTTGTTGGAGGTGCGTGGTTCGAGTCGTAGGAAATGGACTCGTCGCTCTGAGTTCAAATACTAGACGATGCTGTTTGCCTTTCATATAGCGCTAATACCCTTAGGTATGCATTCAACTACTCTCTCCTCAGCTATGAGTAAATAGTAGGACAGACTGGGCACTTTAACCTTGGTTAGGTAATCGGTCTAAGAGAAGGAAATCTCTGAATTCAAACCTGTTAGACGCTTAAGAAATTAAAGATCCTGCTCTTGCATAGAGGTATATATATATATATATATATATATATATATATATATATATATATACATATATATATATATATATAGAGAGAGAGAGAGAGAGACTTCTCTTTAACCTTGGGTAGGTAGCCAGTCTAGGAGACGGAAAACTCTGAATTCAAAATTCCTGAGGTCAGTCGTTGATTGGGTTTGTGGCATTCCTTTAGCACCAATTCTTTCCTATCGACTGTGCCAAAAAGTGCGGAATGACCCAATACAAGCCTTCACCACTATAAACAAATCACTGTGTGGGTGTTCATTGGATAAACCCTCATACGTCGAAAATTGACGAGAGTGTCCATAAGAGAGAGAGAGAGAGAGAGAGAGAGAGAGAGAGAGAGAGAGAGAGAGAGAGAGAGGGGAGGGAGGGGGGGGGGACTCGCCGACACGTGTTCAAATCCTGGATGAGTCTGTTTGCATTCCACATAACGCTAATACACTTGGGAAAAATATGAATCCACCTGTTCTCCCTCCATCTATGGATAAATAGAAGGGCAGATTGGGTTGTTTAACCTGGTTCTAAATAAAAAATGTGATCACATAAGATTTAAGTCTTGGTTGTCTCTTTGTGAACCAATGGCGAATTAGCATCTAATAGAAATAACACTCGATCCAGTGTATATACTCAGACGAGTATATAACACAATTAAAACAAGCTATGAGAAAGTTTGCGTTTTGAGTTTTAGCAGTTAGATTGCTGCAGTACTGCATAGCGTGCTTATTTTTTAGTGGCTTCAATATAGACTTTCAGAAGATGTAAATATTTTCCTCTTCACAATGAGGGGCGGTTGGGAAACTCACTGAGATGGCCGAATTAAATTATCAAAACGTTAATAAACGACAAACTTATTAATTTGGTTTGGTTTATTTAACGGTATATAAACTCCCAATGGCTTATTTAATGCCGAAATTTGATGCATTTTTTTGGGGATGGGAGTCGCCCTTCTCTTCGGGAGATGTTGTCAGCGTATTCTAGGCCCTAATAATAGTCGTGTTACACATGTATCTCTGTCTGTGTATGCTTATATACGTATGTGTACATTCTTGTGTGTACGGGTGCATAGATGAATTATGAAGTGTGCAGATGTTCGATGTGACTGAATTTGTGTGTCTATGTGCATGTGTGTGTATCAACCCGTGTGGACGTGTGGATATAGTGTGTGTGTGTGTGTGTGTGTGTGTGTGTGTGGAGGGGGGGAGAGAGGCGATGTTGTATTTGATATCTTCCATATTGTTTTTACAGCTCGGAACACTTCAAAAGCTTCTGGTTCCCTTTGTTCAGATCGCAAAAACACTTTCCCGCCAAGTAGTTCCGACGTAAGTACCAAACTCCGCCTAATGTAAGTCTATGATGATGATAATAATAATAATAATAATAATAATAATAATAAGAAGAAGAAGAAGAAGAAGAAGAAGAGAAGAAGACGAAAGAAAGAAAGAAAGAAAGAAAACAGGGAAGGAAAAGGAACGTAGACGCTTTACTGCAGCCACTGAGCAGTAGAGCATGATTTACGACGTCCTAAATAGCCGGCGAAGTCATTTGAACACCATCTTTGCTAGCTAAAATGACTGTCGTTATCTCAAAAGACAGGGGTGCGATGGGGAGGGGGAGGGGCATGGGTCGGCTGATAGCAAACGGGTTGTTGCGTTGTACAATCTTTCAGCTATTGTGTAATGTTGTCTACATCCGGCGAAAATGGGCCCCACATGCAAAGTCTTTTTTGAACGGACCGACGCTCACGGAAGGCGAGATATATATCACCCACATTCACCTCATCCCACTTCTCGATTACCCCCCCCCCACATACATCACCCTGGGGAAAGATTCTCTGCCATGTTTTCCTGATAATTTTGGCGGCTTTTACGGGATCGAGGACAAAAAACAAAACAAACTAATCTCTCGAAAATATCACTGAAAGCAAAACTTTAAAAAAAATAAAATTCGATTTAAGACCTCCCCAACCCCCAAAAGCAACAAAAAACAACTTTGATTGAAGAACCCCTCAAGCCCCCCCCCTCAAAACACCAACAACTTCGATTTAAAACTTCCCCAAAAACCGCATCGATTCAATCCCCCCCCCCAAAAAAAAACCCAACTTCAATTAAATACAACCCACCCAAAAAACAACTTCAATTTAAGACCCATTCAAAGAATACAAATTTCGATTAAAGACACCCACCCCATAAAAAAACTACGAAATAACGTGACCATACACAAAACCAGTAACATCGACTTAAGAACTAAAAAAAACCCTAAATGTAAGACCCGTAAAAAACTTAGCAACCCAGACCCCTCAAAAGAAAACTTCGATTTAAGACTAAAACTTAAGACTAAAAAAAAAACTAAAAATTAACGTGACTATGCCCCCCCCAAAAAAAAAACAACAACAAACACCTACGATTTAAGACCCCTCAAAAGAAAACAAACTTTGATTTAAGAACACACTCTACAAAAACCTTCACAATAACGTGACCATAAAAAAAAGAAATTCGATTTAAGAACTCCCGAAAAAGCAACTTTAATTTAAGTCCCCCGCCAATAAAAAGCCAAAACAGAAAGAAAAAACAACCTATAGCCCTCCAAAATCAAATTTCAATTTAAAACTCTCTAAAAACATAAAAGAAACAACTTGACAACATACAACAACAGCCTCGATATAAAGACCCCCTAAAGAAAAACTTCAGTTTAAGACCCCCTTGAAAGTAAAAGTTAACCTATGAATTGAAATATGCTTATATAAAACCATCACAGACAACGATTACCTCATTCGACATGGAGTGAAACTAGTACGTGAGATATTTTAAGTGGAAAGAGGTTGCACAACCCCAGTTCACTGTTTTGGCAGTTCGGCATCTTTTTCTTTTTCGCTCTTATATAATTTTTTTAGTCTTTCTTATTTAGTATATGTCATTACATTAAAACTTAAATATTTATGCCCGGAGGGTGCATATTCTTGCTTGTACATCTAATGATGATTAAAAAATCTCCCGGTTAAACAAGTTTTTCCATGATTCGTTTTTAACATTTTAAATAAGTTATTTTCAACCATAAAAAAAACATTAATCTTCATTTCCTTGAACTATTTCCATTAGAAACAATCTTTTCATCATCATCATCATCATCATCATCATCATGTCGGGACAGCAGTGCGGGTATCCATAACAACCTCTCGCCAACCGTCCCTATCCTTCATTGACCCCTGGTAGGTCCTCCACACAGCATGCAGTATCCATACAGAGCTGGTCTATGTAAGTCTTTATTGGACGACCCGTATTAGCATGTCCATGTGCTGGTTTCCATAGAAGGGCGTCGCTTATTAGTTCATCCTTACTTCTCCAGCGGTGTCCGGCATGTCTTGTTCGTCTTACTCGGGTGGTTTGTGTGATTGGGGGCAGGTGGCCGTATAGCTGCTTTCTTGTGGGATGTTGCTTCCACGATTTGTTCAAGATCGCACGTAGCGTTCTGGTGGAGTTTGCGTCATCGAAGTGCGAGAACGAGGAAATAAAATGTCTGATAATACGGAAGTCGCTTCCGTCATAGACGAAGAATTGGTCAAGAGGAAGTAGACAATTACGGTAAAGAAAATTTGATGGTATCCCCCCACCCACTCCCAAAGGCAGGTGGTCAGCAGGAAACTAGGAACTGGCAGGAAACAACAGAGCGAACGGGGGTAACGGGGGGTAAGGACTGAGGATTGTTAGGGAAATTAGTCATTTCTTCTCTGGTCGGCACGAGTCGACAATTCAAAAACTAGTTTAGGGAACGATGATTCTCATCAACAGAAATTAAAGGCAGGTGACGCTTCAGTGCCGGTGGGAGAGACAGGCTTTAAAAGAAATCAAGTCTTGGGGTAAGGTAACAGGGTCGAATGAATCCCAGGTCAGCTATCGAATAGCAGCAAGTGAAATCTGGAAAAATCAGCCTTGTCATGCTTCCTGTCTATAACTCTGCTGATGAGGCGTACGTATAGAGATTGGAAACAGGCTATCGTCATATATATATATATATATAATATATATATATATATATATGATGATAGAGCACTGTAGATAAGACATTAGTTGAACTTTCACCGTTTAACGTAAGGCATTTACTCACCTGTTTTTATAGACTTGAATGATTGTAAAAACATACATTTACGTAAGTATGGTCTCCGATGATCGACGAAAATAGCTGTTAAAAAGTCGATACTGATGAGACGTACGTTGAAACACGTGTCTGTTAATGATATATATATATATATATATATTTGAGAAATCATTTTTGGTTGTTTTATAAGCATTAAAAATGAAGATCAGAAACAAAATGATGCATATTGTGTTCTAAATCTTATTTATTTACCAATATTTCGTGGCGCTCCATCTTATCAAAGGTTTGTGATAGACTGACTGTTATTTCCTTGTCTGTGGTCCTTTTGGTGGCCAGATGGTTTATAAACTCTCAATTTCTTCGTCAAGAATATAATTACAGAAAAATATTTATGTTTCATGTTTTTGGGCCATCCTTTAGGCTTCAAGCAAGAGCGCTTGTCCAGCAGAAATCCTTGATAAAGAATCCTTTGGTTGTTCCTTGGTGCTCCTCAGTATTGCAAATCCTTCATCAATGATTACAAATGGACGTTCTCAGTATCAGTGCTTAAGTAGTCAACCAGCCACGCATTCAGGCCGTTGACTGGCTGTGGTTTAAACCATGGGACATCGCTTAGTCTATAAATTTAAGTGGTGTAGTGTAGCACACCTTATATAACAAAATAATCCAACAATCCTCCATAAATCTCTTACGATAAAATATCAAGTTTCGTTCAGAAAAATTCTGTTGACAAAGCTTAAAACACGCTATCTGTATCCCTCTGCAGAATGGTAAAATCCCTCCTTCCAAAAAGGAATGTACTTCGTACGCCAGTAAAATGCATCTAGTGGTGAGGCTCCAGTTCTCGACCGCTGGTGAATGTAGACTACCTGTTCATCGCCATTACTCCCAGGTCCACTTTGATTTGAATTTATAGTACCTGTTAGGGGCCCGTTTATGGGTCAAATAGATCTGTTTAAAAATGATTTTATTTGTGAGCTCGGTCTTACAGTTCAGTGTGGTCCATCACTTGCACAACGTCGGCAAAACGGATCCGGTGCTGCCGAAATGTGCCTCCCGTTACCAAAAGATGGAGGCACGCGGTGTAATGGTTAGAGTCGTAAGAAATGGACTCGTCGGCCCGAGTTCGAATCCTGGACGAAGCTACAGTTCACATAGCGCTAATACCCTTGGGAAAGGTATGAATCCAACTAATCTCCCCCAGCTGTAGGTAAATAGTAGGACACTCTGAACTCTTTAACCTTGGTTAGGCAACCAGTCTAGGAGAAAGAAAACTGAATTCAAACCTGTAAAACTCCGTCGGGGGTGGTCACTACTAGAATAGGCTGAGTATTAATTAGTGATCTATTTCAGTAAATTTTAATTAAATTAAGAATTTAATTTAAGAATAAATAATTTTAAAAACTATTTTATACAACAACACTACCAAACACAGTGGATACCTGTGTTGTATACCCACATTGTCGGGTATATACATGAGAGTTCTCGGTGAGAGAGAGAGAGAGAGAGAGAGAGAGAGAGAGAGAGAGAGAGAGAGAGAGAGAGAGAGAGAGAGAGAGATTTGATTAGAGACTTACTAGTTGCTTCATTTCTGCTTTACTGCTTCTGCTAACTTCTTGTGTGGCTGTCATCGTGTCGTCTTCATTTGCTGTCTCTAAGGGCTTCTTCTGGGCTAAATCTAGCCATTGTAATTAGTTAAATGAAGTGAAAGACTTTTATTTCTTGATCAAGATTTTATTAGCCTAGCCCATTCTTATTCGCCGTGCGGGTGAGAGTCAACCTCAGCAGAAGAAGCTCGTTCTCTCTGCTTCAAAGTCCGGTTGAAACTAATTATCTAAACTAACTAATCCCGTGACACGCGAGATTCGAGTCTCTAAGGGCCAAAGGGCTATAACCGTTGTTGGTAATTTTCCACTCTCTGATCTTTAAGCTACAGGGTCTGTCAACAATTTATTCTACCACATACATTGTAACACCTGTAAAAGTTGATCTGATTAAGTCACGTTATAAACGCACCTCAAACTATCATGTACCAAAATATTGCAAAACTTTTGACTGGCCAAGTAATTCTTTTTCCTCCTTTCAGATGGTGGTTAACTTTAGAAAACAAAAGAGATCTAAAGCCGCCTTAAGATTAGATGTATATAGTATTTTCTAGATAATTATTTACCCAGCCCGTTTGCCACGGGTGGTATGTGACACAATGTCGCAAGTTCGCAAGTATGGGGCATCCAGCGAGGATTGAACTCGCTATTTTGTAGTGGATCTGCGAGACTACCTTTCTAACCATTACATCGCCATGGGACGCCTTTTTACTCAACCCATTCGCCATCATCATCATCATCATCATCATCATCAAGGCACGCCTTTCGTCCCTATCGGCCATCGCATTTGGTATGTTACAATTTGTGGGCAGTAATAAAGTGTGACCGTGCCTGTAGCTAGAAATTTGAATAAGGGCCGTTGATCTAAAATCATGGATTCAATGGAAAGTTACCGGCAATGGACGGTTAATAACCTTGAAAAAGGCACGCGATTGGGCGCCCTGAAAAATAAGTTGAAACAGATTCGACCCGACTTTCAAGGAGCGTAGACGTTGTCTGTCGGCATCCGGGTTTATCTCTCCCCGCGGCGGAATCATGGGCTAAGAAATAAAACTTGATCAAAACAAGTTGTTGTGCTTGTTAATTAAACTATTAAACAAGCAATGACAAGCCCAGCAGGAAGAATCGAGGAAGAAGAGGAAAACCAGCCCTTAATAGAAGTCAACGAAATAACATGGCGGCCGACGAACTAAACGTGTTAGATGACCTAGACGAAGAATCAGCAAGCAGTGTAAAAAAGGAAGTGTAAAAAGTAATATTTCTCTGAATTTTTTTTACATAGGGCTTGATGATTAGTATTATTTGTATTATTCGGACTACTGTCCTCATTTTCATTGTTATCTGTACAACGTTTTGATCAATGTGCCCTCCAGCATTCTTCAGGTATTTCTTGTCGGACTCGGGAACCTTCTCTTCGAACTCGAAATACCTGAAGAAGGCCGAAACGTTGTACAGATAACAATGAAGATGGGACAGTAGTTCGAATAATACAAATGATACAGTAAAAAGTAAGATCTGTTATCTTTATCATCTCTAATCTACTCAGTCTCTCTGTCTCTCTTAAACACCCGAGATGAGTCTCCCCGTTTATGTACTCGATGAGGAACGAGTATACAACACTAGAGAGCACCCAGACTAGCTTGCTAACCATTACGCCACAGTGGGACGCCCTTATATTTGACAGATAAGAAGATCCACTGAATGAATACAGTCTGATGTGATAGCGTTGTACTCATCTCTTTGCTGTACCTCTTTGCAACTGATGACAAACTTTATATCAGGAGTAGAGTGAAGATCTAAGAGTTTGTCATCGTAGCCCATCTCTTTCAAATTCTGATCATTAGAATAGGGGAGGGGGAAAGAGATCACGAAATTTCTGATAATGGTAAAGGAACGATGGAACATCTTTAGTCTTGAGGTGTTGACGGACACAATTCATTTTCTACGCATTGCACAATCAAATTACGGTCAGACCAGATAGACCAGAGGTCGTGTCAAGATATTTAAAATTTCTTGAAGTCATGTGATCTTTCAAGTTCATTAAGTCTCGGTTTGTAAAGTCCTTTTGAAAAGTGACACATTTTTGGACATAAATATTTCATCTTCACTCGTTGACAAGGAAGATCTGACTATGACTTAAAAGCTCTTAATAGACGAAAGTCTATTATATTCTTTCAACGTCTCACCAAAATTCTACAAGAGTGGAACTTACAGTATAGGTATTTACAAACGTCTCCGCACAAGTAGGAATTGACACAAAATCAAATTTCTTAAGGTTGTTTAATAGGTTTGAATTCAGAGTTTCCATTCTCTTAGATTGGTTGCCTAACCAAGGTTAAAGAACCCAATCTGCCCTACTATATACCGATAGCTGGAGGGAGAATAGTTGAATGCATACCTTTCCCAATGCTATTAGCACTATGTGAAATGCAAACAGACTCATCCAGGATTTGAACT
>CM042146.1:124503083-124508083 GCA_023376005.1 Doryteuthis pealeii
TATAACGCCGGACATCTATTTATTGAAACAATGAGAATTGTCTAACGTTGCATGCTCACATTTTGTGTATATTTATTCTATGTTATGACGTTGGATTATGTGTTGGGTAATGTGACGTAAGCAGTGACGTAATTTTTGTTACAGACAAAAACCGGAAGCGAATCTCCATTATTAATAGATATATATTTTCTTGAAAAAGAAACCCAGATTTTATTTCCGTGTATATCAATGATATATTTTTTTATTGTTGTTTTTTCTTTTTTTAATATATTTGATTTTCATGTACTTTGTAACTAATTTACTATATTTCAACTCTATATTCCAACCTAATTTTGTCAGTCAGCTCAGAGAATTATTCACCTAATTAAAATATACCCTATCCCTCTCCCAGACCCTCCCACTTCATTCGAATGTCCTAGCCCCGCTCCTACTACCCTCCCAAAATAAGACACCCTCCCACCCAAATTGATAGTTTTAAACCATTGTTTCTTGGGAAAATTTTCAGTAATATCCATGATTTTGCACATATCTGAAGATGCTGCAGTAATGCGGTTGAAATAAATTATTGTAATGAAGCAAATTTAAAGTTTTTTCCTCCATTTATTGTATAAATATATATATATAGATAATTCCCTATAAAAACAACTGATAAAAAAGAAGAACTATCCCTTCAATAAGTGACCACCTGTGAAATTTTGTTTGGTATCTGTTTTTGATGTTATATGTGGTTGTCTTTTGTTTATATTGAAATATCATGTACATCTTTGTAACTAATTTGTTATATTTCAACTCTCAACTTAATTTTGTCAGTCAGCTCAGAGAATTAGTCACCTAGCTAAAATATACCCTATCCCTCGCCCAGCCCCTCTCACTTCATTAAAATTTACAACCCTCCCAAAATAGGACCCCCCCCAAAAAAAAAAATTGATAGTTTTAAACCATTGTTTCTTGGGAAAATGTTCAGTGATATCCACGATTTAATTTATACGTGAAGATACTGCAGTAAATAAATTATTTTAATGAAATGAAGCAAATTTAAAGTTTTTTCCTTCATTTATTGAATATTTTGCTCTGTCCGTCCAATCACTGGCACTAGGCACATTGAGCTCTCATTATGGTTTACCTGCATCAGTTTGGTTAAACCACAAATGGAAAGATCCTAACTACCAGGATATATATATATATATATATATATATATATATATATATATATATATATATAAAAGTGAATTTTCATACGTAATTGTAATATTAATATATATTAATCGTCAAATAATCAGTACTAACTATAAAACAACAATACAATACTCTTTCTAAAAAAATAAATAAATAAATAAATAAACAAATAAAATGAAATAAAATAAAATCTTTTCATTTTTTAAATCCCCCCCCCCACACACACCCAAACTTCCATCTCCTCTCTTAATATGAAACATGAAAATTTCTTTTCATGACATCTCCCCTACCTCTTACCAATATACACACACCTCTCCCCTACCTCTTACCAATATACACACACACACGCGCACACATACACACACACACACACACACACACAACCTTGAGGTTTCACTTCCGCTGTCATTTATCGCTACAGAAAAAAATTTATACACACACACACACTACCACATACCTAAAAAATGCACAATGTTTCCTTCAATACACACACTAACAGCGCTACATACTCACACCTTAAAATAGAATATTTGATGTCATATTTCAAAACCGACTCCTTTTTTCAAACTTCAGAAAATTTTTTTAAACAAAATTAAAAAAAAAAAAAAAAAAAATCTGTTTTCAAATGCCTTAAAAATAAAGAATTCATCATTCGCATCTGATGAGTCGGGAGAATTAGACATTTTTGTCTAATCTCCCTGAAATAGTCTATAATGCAAGATCTATAAGTCTTTTGTTATTTATTTAAATATATATATATATATATATATCTTCTTTAAAGACGGTCTTATATTGGTTAAAAATGTCTCCAACTAAACAATGAATATTGACCGTGCAGGAACGAATCAAGCAACGGAAATGTTGATTGGGGCTGGGACAGTGAGATAAGCATGACTCATAGCTACTTTATCTCCGCCATTATATCCTAGCTAGCTGGCTGGCTGGCTGGCTGGCTGGTGGGCTTCGTGTCCCTTTTTTCCCCGTCCATTGCTTGACACCGCCAAATCGACACACTCACACAAACAAACATGGCGCTCTCGTTATTAATCCATGTGCGCATGCTCACAAAGGTAGACAGCCAGCCATGCGCACAGAGTCACAAATGCATTTGAGGCGCATGCGTAAATGCATGCACGACCACAAAACCCATCATCGCCACAACTATTACGACTGCTTATTATTACTTTCGACAGGTTTTTCCTTTCCTTTGTCAAGCCATCACCATCATTTGTCGTTTTAGCTGCTACCATCAACCTATTACATTAGATCTCACTCTTTATATTTCACTTTCTGTTCTCGCTCACATTCGCTTTTTTTTTCTTTTTCTTTTTTGTTTTCTTTTTTGTTTTCTTCTCTTTCTTTCTTTTTTTTTTTTCTTTCTTTCTTTCTTTTTTTCTTTCTTTCTTTTTCTTTCTTTCTTTTGTTCTATTCAATAAAATAAAATAAAAACAAACAAGAAAAATAACAAACAAATGAACGAAAAACGAAAAACCAAAAAAGAAACAACATATTTTATTATCTTTTGATTTTTCATTTCGTCTTTTTGTAATTTTTCATATCTTTCTCTTTCTTTCTTTCTTTCTTTCTTTCTTTCTAGTATTCTATTCAATCATTAAAAGATATTTTTCTTTCTTTTGATTTTTCATTTATTTTTTTTAATTTTTTTCTTCTTTCTTTCTTTCTTTTTCTTTCTTTTTTCATTCATTCATTCATTCATTCATTCTTTGTTTGTTTGTTTCTTTCTTTTTAGTGTTCATTTCTATCATAAAAACATATCTTTCTTTCTTTTGATTTTTCATTTCTTCTTTTTGTAATTTGTAATTTATTCTTTTTCCTTTATTTCATTCTTTCTTTTTTTTTTTTCATTCATTCATTCATTCATTATTTGTTTGTTTGTTTGTTACTTTCTTTCTTCTTAGTGTCCAATTCTATCATAAAAAAACACATTTTTCTTTGTTTTAATTTTTAATTTCTTCTTTTTGTAATCTTTTATTTCTTCTTTCTTTATTTTTTCTTTCATTCATTATTTCTTTTTTTTTTTTATTTTTCATTCATTCATTCTTTCTTTCTTTCTTTTTAGTGTTCAATTCTATCATCAACAAAATATTTTTTTTCTGTTGATTTTTCATTTTCTTTCTTTCTTTCTTTTCTTTTCTTTTTTTTCTTTTTTTCTTCGTTTCTTTCTTTCTTTCTTCTCTCTTTTTGTTCATTCTATCATCATTTTTTTCTTCTTTGATTTTTCATTTTTCTTTTTTTTTTTTCTTTCTTTTCTTTCTTTTTTTTTTTCTTTTGTTCTTCTTTCTTTTTCTTTCTTTTCTTTTTTCTTTCTTTCTTTCTTTCTAGTTTCGCCACAACGACTACTACAACTGCTATTATTACTTTCGACAGGTTTTTTTTTTTTTTTTTGTCAAGTCATCACCATCATTTTTTGGGAAACGAAAAGAAAGAAAAAAGAAAAAAAAAAGAAAGAATTGAAAAACTAAAAGTGGAAACGGTAACCAAAAAAGAAAGAATTTAAAAGAAAGAAAAAAGAAAAGGGAAAAGAAAGAATTATTTCAGTTCTTTCTTTATTTTCTTTCTTTCTTTCTTTCTTTTTAGTTCTTATTATCTTTTTCTTTGTTCATAATTTCGTTTAAACGTTGTTTATTTGTTTCTTTTTTTCTTATGTTTTTCTACCCCCTTTTCTTTCTTTTGCTATTATTTGCAACTTTTTTAGTATTTTCTTTCTTTTTTATTGTTTCCACTTTCTTTTTTAAACTTCTTTCTCTTGCTTTCTTCTTTCTTTCTTTCTTTCTTTCTAGCATTTTATCTTTTCTTTTATTTAATCAATTATTTTTTTTTGCCTACTTTCTTTTTTTTTTCTTTCTTTCTTTTTTTTTTCTTTGTTTCTTTCTTCTTTCTTTCTTTTCTTTTGTGCCTCCTCCCCATTTCTTTCTTTCTTTCTTTCTTTCTTTCTTTCTTTCTTTTCATATTCATGTTCAATATTACTTATCCTAACAACTTTCTGTATTTATTTTCCATCATTTCTTTTTTCTTACTTATGTTTTCATTATTTCATTTTTCCCTCTTCTTTCTTTACTCCTTCTATTTTTTTTTTTTTCTCACAATTATCCTACCAATATTCTTTCTCTTTTCCTTCCTTTTTTTTACTCTTTCCCATTTTTTGTCATAATTCTTTTTTTTTTTTTTTTACTTAAATTTCATTTTCCCGCGCATTTCCTTCCTTCCTTCCTTCCTTTCTTCTTTCCTTCCTTCCTTGTTTGTCACATTTTCCTTTCTTTTTCCCCCCCCCCCCCATCGACGCCCAATGTTTGTTACTCTTCCCTCCAATGACCATCTGCTTCCCAATTAGCTCTTTCCACGTTCGCTTCACTCTCCAAACGTTGGAGCGGCCATTTTGCCTACAATTAAATTCCACGAACTGTCAATTGTCTTGGAGCCTTTTCACAAACACTCACAAGGGACACATCACATACAGGAACTCGACACAGACACCCGAAATACAAATAGGTGAATCGCGTCTCGCAAGTTTTGTGGAGCCGGGTTAGCTCAGTCGGTAGAGCACCCGCCTCAGAATCGCAAGGTTCTAAGTTCGATACCAGTCCCAGCCAAGTCTGCCTATGAGTAGCACAGATTGGGTAATCTGATCTGTGCAGTAAAGTAGGGAGCTGACGGTAGGTGTGGCGCTTCACCCCAGAAAAACAATCTCGCTATCCGGCTGATACACCAACTTTAAAATTTACTTTTTTATATCCATACATTTTTTATTATCTATCTATCTATCTATCTATACGAGAGTAACCCCCAAAATAAGGTCTACAAAG
>CM042146.1:124518083-124550583 GCA_023376005.1 Doryteuthis pealeii
ATGGTTTCAAGTAATTATTTTTATTTAATAACCAACATTTATTTTTCACCCAGTTATGGTCTCAAGTAACATATAATCATTTGTAAAGAATTTTAGCTTCAACTCTTAATACAAATAATTTGTTGACAGTTATATGGTTTCAAGTATTCTTGTCAAATATTAATAGTCTATAAGAAATTAAATTTCCTTCAGTTATTTACAATCAGTTAAACCTTCATAGTCATAATATCAATGTTTCAAGAGCCAATTTAGTTTACTTCAAAATCATTTTAAACATTATCTCAAATACCTCTATTTTCATAGCAATCCAGTTGACGAGACTTAGAATAATAAAAAAAGGGAAATAAGTTGGACACTACTCCATCGTATCTCGTAGACGGAAGGATGCCAACATGGGTATGGCAATAAACCGCATCAGGTAGTCAAGCTTCATCTCTGGATCTCTGAGAGTGTAGAGTAGAGCTTCATTGCCATTACTCCCATGTCTACTCAATATAGTAGTAATTGATAGGATCCCATGTATAAGTCAAGTAGATATGTTTAAAAGTTATTCGTATTCGATTGGACCGTGTGCAAAAAAAAACAAACAAAACAAAACACAACAAAAAAAAAACCTCTTAAGAAACAACTATACACAAAAAATGCAAACATGAACGTACAATGAATGCGATTCTCTAACCACTAGATAAATACATAAAATAACCCTAGATATGTCATGCCGTTAAAACCAATCAATCAGATAATGTCCTTCATACAGGCATTTTAGTAGAATAAGGTGCTGGTCTGTTCATATGGATCCTTGATTTCAGATTCTATGAAATTTTAAACCAGGGCCAGTTTAGTTCAGTCGCCAGAGCGTCAGTCTTGGAACTACAAGGTTCCTGGTTCGATACCGGCCCTCGCCAACTCAGTGTATGAGTAGCACATGTATATGTGCGGTAAAGTAAAGAACTGATGGAAGGTGTGGCGCTCTATCTCAGATGTCAAAACAATCTCCTTGGTCTGGCGCTAGTGAAAACGGATATACTCCATCGCTGTCTGATATCGACTTTAAGCCACCCCAACAAGGATGGTTCTTGAACCATCCAGTTCTTGGTACGAAAGCCTTGCCCTTGGCTTGTAAATGACCTGTTCCCCAGAGAGAGAGAGAGAGAGAGAGAGAGAGAGAGAGAGAGAGAGAGAGAGACAGAGACAGACAGACAGACAGACAGACAGAGCAAATGACCTGTTTAACAACGAGTGCCTATCTAACATCGTGAGAAAGTTTATCAAAAATCCTTTTTTTTTCTCCTTTTTTTTTGTTGTCTTTTTTTGACGTGACGTCGAGAAACTTGCTTGAAAAAATAAACGTTTATTTAAAATGTAGCTAGATTTTAACCGGGAACATTTTCAATAATTGAAGCGACGCTCTTTGTTTATTCTGTGACTATCATGTGTCACACGTTTTCAAGTATCAAATGACACCACCTCAATGTCACTGTATTTAGCCACATACCCTCACCCACCCGGGTATCCTATGGGAGACATGGTCAGTTAACGTGGGGTTCGTTGCCCAAACGCATGAACCAGATCGAAAAAAAAGACTTGGTCCCAGCGGTCAGTGTCACGAGGTCTAGACAGGAAAACAACAACAAACAGCAGCAGCAGCAGCAGCAGCAGCCCAAACAAAAAACAATATCATGAAAGAGATAAAAATGGACTTGGTTGATTTTAGAAGATAATCTTTATTAGTAAGAATTTAAAATGAGGAAATCGTTCGATTATGTCCATAGGCCAGAGGGATTATTTTTGACATAGTCGGAAATTTATTTTCTATTCCTATTCTACAGGGGACCTGCTCGAATATATCATCCAAATATCACACACACACACACACACACACACACACACATATATATATATATATATATAATATATATATATATATAATATATATGTGAAATTTAACATTAAAAAAAAAACAAAAGACAGAAATCTGTTTCGACCAAATCGATAAATTGGTCTTCATCACGAGCAACATAGACGGGAAAGAAAGATATCCGTTAAAAATACTGTTTACAAAACGAACGCTATATTCAACTGCTGAAATGTTTTTTTAAAATGCGTGTTCTGTTTTAAAAATAAAATAAATTTATTTTTAATTTTTAAAAATCAGAAGCATTATAGTTTATAGTAAAAACTCAAAAGAGTTTGTTGTAAAAATTATATAAAAAAGTTGTAAAGTGGTATCAAAATTGTTTAGGATATATTTCAGCTGTTAAATAATATACAAAGTCCACAGCGTATTTGAAGAAAGGTGTTAAAGTTCAAAATTACTTGTGGTGTTGATAAGTCCGTAGAGTTTTAGATGAAAGTCTTCAGGTGTAAAATTCCAGATATATTGTTTTTTCATTTGACAAATATGAAAAATAGATGGAAATTAATCCAACAGTGTGAAATTTAACATTTTGAAAATATATTATATATATATATATATATATATATATATATATATATATATATATATATATATATATATATATATTGATTGTCGTAGATCCAACGGGGGAAAAGTAAATATTTTATAATAAAAAAGTCCGCAAAGTGTTTTTTATTTTTTTCTCTATTTATTTCAGTAAGTGCGACACGTGTTTAGAATGTTTTAAAATCCTCTTCAAGCTAATACAATTATGGTTTGTGTTTGTACTTTTAATATATAGTCAATTTAGGGTAGAGAGAGGGATAATATATATATATATATATATATATATATATATATATTATATAATATATATATATAAAGTTGCTTTATATTATTCAAAATTTCTTGGCTTTACATCCTAATTTTATTTTTATTTTTTATTTCTTATTCTTTAATTTTTTACTTTTATAATCTACCTCCCACCTCTTAATTGCTTTCATGATTTTTTAATTGTTTTCTACTTATTTTTAGTCTTTTAATTCTGCTCATTTTGTATGTACACTTTTACAACTATTTCCCCAAAGAATCGGTCCCCCCACCTACGCCACACCTCACCCAAAACATAGACCTCCCTGCCCCCTTCAAAGAAACTAATCCTGTCCATTTCAAACTAAGACACCAACTCACCCCCCCCCCCGAAATTGATAGATTTTAAAAGCGATAAGAGTCATGTTCTTGTGATTACCTGAAGATGCCGTAGTAATACGGTTGAAATAAATTATTGTAATGAAGCAAGTTTAGAGTTTTTTCCATCATTTACTGTATATATATATATACATACATATATATATATATATATTTGTGTGTGTGTGTGTGCGTATATATATATATATATATAATATATATATATATATATATATATATAGTAAGTAAGTAAAGTCGTCGGGGCGGCCTAAAGTCGATATCAGCCAGTCAGCGAGGGAGTCTATCCCCTTTTCAATAGCGCTAGACCAAGGAGATTGTTTTGGCGTCTGAGGTGGAGCGCCACACCTACCACCAGCTCCTTACTTTACCGCACAGATCCCTAGGCTACTCATATGCTGAGTTGGCGAGGACCGGTATCGAACTAGGAACCTTGTGGTTTCTAGCCGAACGCTCTACCGACTGAGCTACTCCACTCCCAAAACCCTTTTTTTCTGTTATCTTGAATCCATCAAAAATAAACTAAGCACAAATCTGAAAAAAAAAAAAATCGCTGAACAAGTGAGTTCAATTTCGTTGGATTTCGTTGGTTACAGGTTGCAAATATGGGGCATATTTGCAACCTGTAACCAACGGGTTGGATAAATACTGACCATATGACTAAGATATTTAAAAAAATCTTGCCATGGAACATTGAAAATGGTAATGATTATGATCAACCATTTATAAATGAATCAAATTAAATAACCCACAAGGTGTTGATATGCCGTTAAAAAAACTTCTGTCTACGCATGCTTATTTTAGTAAGAATATAATTAATCTATTCTATATGTTTGACTACATCGATATCATAAATTGATTTGTTGGGCCGAAAATAATTCCACTTCCACGAATCAGCCATGAATATTTTGTCAAAAGCAATCATCTTCCGAACGCCAAGGGACTCTTTGATGATTCGAAAAATCCCATAAGTAACCACTTGTCATTCATAATTCCTTCAACAATTTTCTGGAAATTTCTTCAACACCCGTACCCTACCCCCACCCCAGCCAAATTCAAACTAAACGATCGAATGATCGATACTCCTGGGAGTAGATGTGATTGAAAATTCTTGAAAAGGGAAATATCGGTAAAAACCAACAGATTTTTATTTGTTTGAATACGTGACTAAAAAAAAAAAGAAAGAAAAAAAAAAAAAAGAAAGGTAAACAAAAAATTAAAAAATGGATAGATAGATAGATAGATTGATAGATAGATGGATCGATAGATAGGTACGCACAGACAATATATATATATATATATATATATATATATATATATATATATATATATATATAAGAGAGTTTCATAATTTGCTTGAAGCATTGTGTATGTATTGGTTAGGAGGTTGATTTAGAAGGCCATCACAATGCAGTTTGGAATAAATAAAAAATAATAATACGGTAACAATGGTGGTGTGTGTTGACCTGTATTTTTTTAATTATTTCTTGAATTTTCGAGGTAATACCTCTTTATCAAAAGAATTGAACTGAAGCAGTACAGCTATGCCATAGCTGTACTGCTTCAGTTCAATTCTTTTGATAAAGAGGTATTACCTCGAAAATTCAAGAAATAATAAAAAAAATACAGGTCAACACACAACACCATTGTTACCGTATTATTATTTTTTATTTATTCCAAACTGCATTGTGATGGCCTTCTAAATCAACCTCCTAACCTATATATATATATATATTATATATATATGGTAGGGTGAGTTGGCTAAACAGTTCAACTATTGGCCATGTGATGTGTTCTTCAATCAAGCAGCCATGTCTCTGCTGCATACCAGTATCAACTTCGTTAGGGAGAGTTATCTCCCCTAACAACCTAATTATTCAAAAGAGTGTAACACTTTATCGTATAATCAATTGGTTACCATAATGTAATTAAGAGAGAGAGAGAGAGAGAGAGAGAGAGAGAGAGAGAGAGAGAGAGAGAGAGAGAGAGAGAGAGAGAGAGTTAAATCGATTATCATACGTTTTACATATTGAACTATTATGGCAATAGCTCTTAAGTAAACCTATCAAACGTTGTTATAATTAGATTATCATACTGTGGTATATCTACAGATCCTGCTAGTTTAATATATTATACTCATTTTGTTATGGTTTCGGTACATTTTCATATTAGGTAGATTTGATAAACTTTGTTATCTCCCCTAACAACCTAATTATTCAAAAGAGTGTAACACTTTATCGTATAATCAATTGGTTACCATAATGTAATTAGAGAGAGAGAGAGAGAGAGAGAGAGAGAGAGAGAGAGAGAGAGAGAGAGAGAGAGAGAGAGAGTTAAATCGATTATCATACGTTTTACATATTGAACTATTATGGCAATAGCTCTTAAGTAAACCTATCAAACGTTGTTATAATTAGATTATCATACTGTGGTATATCTACAGATCCTGCTAGTTTAATATATTATACTCATTTTGTTATGGTTTCGGTACATTTTCATATTAGGTAGATTTGATAAACTTTGTTATCTCCCCTAACAACCTAATTATTCAAAAGAGTGTAACACTTTATCGTATAATCAATTGGTTACCATAATGTAATTAAGAGAGAGAGAGAGAGAGAGAAGGTGTAATCTTTGTATTGCTTATTATTTGTCTTCGTTTATACTAACTTTAATTAAAACCTTTTTCCGTCATGTTTGGTATTTAAAAAAATAACACTCACAGAATCGCATCAGAGCAATTGATCGAGGGTTTTAGTGTATTTTTATTTTATTACCCGCCCCCTCACACCTCCGCCACATTTCGTGGACACATTTTCACGTGAGTCGAAAAAAGATGAAAAGAAATTGGATTACGATTTTTTTCTGATGATAAAATAAACACTTTCAATGGACTTGAAAGAATGAAGTTAAGAATGATGATAAGGATAAGAAATACAAACACACACACACACACACACACACACACACACACACACACACACGGTCAGTCTGAGTTCGAACCCTACAAGGATAGTTGTGTCTAGCCACACTGAGGAGGCATGATATGCCGAAACACGTGTCTGTATGACTTATTATATATATTATAATATATATATATATATATATATATATATATATATATATATAATATTGGATCATTTCTCAACAGAACCTCACAAAGGTAAGACCCCTATTTTATCCTCTCCAATATTCTTATATAATAATTATACTAATTTAATGCTTCAATAAAGAGTCCAATAAAAATGAAGAAGTCTTTTCCATTAGGGATTTTCATAAAAATTATTTTATTCTTTTTCTTAAGAGAGGTCCTTTGGAAAATATTTTTTTATTTATTTCATTCATTTTTTATTTCATTCATTCATTCATTTTTTTGCCATTAATTCTTAACTATATATACATATATATATATATATATATATATATATATATATATATATATATATATATATATATATATATATATATCATCATCATCATCATGTCGCGGTATTAGCACGGATATCCATGACAATCTCTCGCCAACCTTTCCTATCATTCATTTTCCCAGGGAGGTCCTCTGCGCAGCAACCTGCATCTTTGCTTAGTTGGTCAATGTAGGTCCTTGATGGACGGCCCACACTAGCATGTATGTGTGTGTATATATAATATATATATATATATATAAGAGTAAGGAAATGAATCCGACGGTATATATATATATATATATATATATATATATATATATATATATATATAAGTTAAGAGTAAGGAAATGAATCCGACATAGATAAAGGATATGAAAACACACAATGCTGTTAAAATGAAAACATTTTATATCATATTCATAGCTAATATTGAACAATATTTCGATTTATAAAAATCATCTTCAGAGTTTGTTTTTAGTCCGGACTCATCGAGAGAGAAGCTGAAAATAAGTTGAATTCAAAACGAAAAACATTGATGTTCAAAAAACCGTACAAGTCATGCGATCGTTTCTTCATTAGCACATCTGCTACGCGTTTTATCTCCACACACACACACACACACACACACACACACACACACACACACATATATATATATATATATATATATATATATATATAAGTAAAGAAATAACAAAAGACTTAGAGATTCTGCATTTTAGGAAGCTCCCTGAAATAGACCATAAAGCAAAATCTCTAAGTCTTTTGTTATTTCTTTACTTATAAATTTTCTCTGTGACTCTAACATTAAGAGCACACATTGAACTCTCAAACTGCGACAGGTTTAAAAAAACAAACTCTTGTGTCGTAAGGAAGATTTCTTCTCTGGACTTTTGGATATATATATATATATATATATATATATATATATATATATATATATATAAGGAAAAAGGATTAAATACCGTTCATATTAACAGTTATAAATTTCTTGGGAAACACAATCCGATTGTAGGCGTTATTTTCGTATTCGCCTGGGGAGTTGTCTGTCCGTTTAGTTTCGCTGGTTCCCGCTAGGGGCCTTTGATATTTAAGCGGCTGGTTTGAACGTCTCTTTCTCTTTTTCCTGTTGCTCGACCTACGAGACACCACTATGGGTTAGACTCTGGTCTACCCCCTTCTTGTTGGGGCTTTGGGCCCCCTTACATTACTGTAAGTGATTCATACAGCATGGACTATTCCTAGTCTCATGTCTGTTGCTTTTATGTTTTTCCATTCATGAATGTGTCATTGTCTCTACTTTTGTATGTTTGTTTATGTACACCTCTATGTATTATGTATCCTGTTAAATTCTTGTGCTGTATATAAAATGTTTGTCCATCAACCTTTGTCGGAGTTTTATCTTCAAGTATTATCACTTTGAATCCTACACGATGAAGCTGATTGAAATAAATTTATAACTGTTAATTTCAGGTATCAACCCCGCCTGGTACTTTATCACAATTTTTCCTTAAGGTGACCTCACCCCTTTTCAGAATGCATGTTCGGTAGCTAAACTTTGAAACCCCATCCCCACCTCCTGGTTGTGTTGGGTACAGATTTTTTAATGTCCGAGTTGTGACAGTATGTTATTCTAATACTAATAAGATTAACACGAATCAAACGCCAAAATAGCCACTACTCAGTGAATGGCGATGAGTTGTTGTAAATAATTGGAGAGTAGGGGTCATGACAGTGGGAATGCACGGATTGGTGGAGAGCGACTCAGGCCTCTGGGGACCAATAAGATACTTAGTGACCTCGGACTTTAAGAGCTCTAGGTCATATGATGCTAGAAAACATGAGGGTGGGGGGTTGCTCCCTATGGGAATTGATTTTTGTGAAAATGGTGTTTATGATCTGTCCTTAAACATTTATACACAAGGGAGAGCCTGCTCAAAAATGAGAGACGTCTTTATATATTTACTAGAATAGGCTCCCCGGCGTAGCCTGGGTAGATGAGTATAATAAAAAGTTAGTCTTGCAGATCCATTAATTGTTTTGGTCTTATATAATTGATTTATATTTTAATGACGAACGCAACCAACGACTTTCCCTTTTCTTACTAATCAAATCCTAATTTTTATATATTTTCCGAGATATAAACAAAAGCTTCATTATTTTTGCACAAAAAGCAATCGCTAGTGATAATGAACGTGTACATATATTTACATTGTTGTTAATTGTTTTATTTTTGTAATTACCTCCGGACATACATACCCACAATTGCCCTTTATATATGCATAGAGTTATTCATTTTAATAATTTAATTCTAATTTCTTTTGTAATACATAAAAAATAAAACATGAGAAACGATGTACTTAGTTCAACTCCAGAATGGATATGTATAATATTTGATACGTTTTATAGCTTTGCCAATCCTTCTTTGAGCCTTCTTTTTTCGAACTCTGGAACCATCTTTTCGAACTCTGGAACCTTCCTGTCGTAATAGGTAGCCATCATGTAACTTTGAACTCGACACTTTATTCAATCCATGGGGATATCAAGAAGGTTCCCGATTACGACAAGAAGGTTTCAGAGTTCGAAAAAGAAGGTTCCAGAGTTTGAGAAGGTTCCCAAGTCCGACATGAAATATTTAAAGAAGGTAGGAGGGCACATCAGCCGAAACATTGTACAGATAACAATAAAGATTGGGACATTAGTCCGAATAATCCAAATAATACTAATTATCAAGCCTCATCTAAAAAAAAATAAAAAAATCCCCCCCCCCCCCCCCCAAGATGAAGAATGTTTGTTGGAACAAAATCATGTCATGAGGTTAAGGAATCATCTTAGAACTTCAGACATCCATTCTTCTCTGTTGTAGAATTCAAGTTGGCATATTTCAAAAACAAAATCCGGCTATTATTTCAAAATTAAGAAAAAAAAATGCCAATACCGATCAAAGAGAAAGAAAGTGCTCTTTATTTTTTCTCCTTATTTCTAAGCGCAGTTCAGATTAGAGAGGAAAACAAAAATAGAAAAGAAAATTAAAATTAAAAAGAAAAAAAAAAAACAGAAACAAAAAAAAACAAGTTCGATTACAGCTTATTTCTTTTCTGGTTTTGTTTTTAGGCTCCACCGTTTAAGATAATCGATATTCGATTTTGTTCTATCTACAAAATGGCGGAAGTCACGTGGTTCGCATTCGTGAGAGGTGAGCGGTTAAGAAAGTGCAATTTTCAATTTCTTGTTCATTCATTTATTCCCTCATTCAATTACCCTGTCGACGGAACTTAGAATAGGCCGACTGCATCCTGTGCAGGTAGGTAAGAACCCCGCCCCGTCTTCAAGGGGTGTCCTAGCTATGACACATACCTGCTCTCTGATCTTAGGCATCTATAATGATGGGACGTGATACATTGATACCTATCTAATACGAATAATGTATTCACAATTATGGTTTACAAATAATTTGCATTCAATTATAATGCATTATGTACTCCTATAATACAGATAATTTGCACATCATATGGTATCATTTACTCTCATCTAATACAAATAATTTGTATAGTATTATGTGGTATTATATACTCCAATCTAATCTTATTATAATGGAGATTGTGTGTTTTTCTGTCTGTAACCGAAACTATATTACTACTCAAGCCACAATTCCCTTAATTATTTACGTCAAATTCTCCATGATTTCATTCTTTTAAACCTTAAGTTATTAGAAAAAATTGTTTTACATTATTAATACTGTTGACCATATCTACGTACTAATAACATGCAATTGTATTTATATATATAACAAAATAGCGGTTTACAGTTTGAACGAGAAGGCTAATTTGCATATTGATATTTAAAATTGTATTTTAATAAATATGTGCTTGGTATTATTAATTTCTAATTGTTTGGTTTTATCTTAAGAAATATAAACAAAAATCTCGTGGATAAATCTTAAAAGAAATTTATTTACAAGAAGAAATAACTGCAATATTATCCTTTACTTCTTATTTTAACTAAATAGTTAAATTAGGAAAATTTACCAATGAAAGACGGGAGTAAGGGAAAATGATGGAATAGTTAGTTTCAAAGTTGTTCTATTTTTCGATTGCAGATCTTTTTATCTGCATTCTTAGTCAGTTTCATTAGCCTTTCTAATTTAATATGATATTTTATTATATCAAAACTTAAATACTTGCACCCGGAGGGTGCATATATTTGCTAGTACAAATAATCTACACAGTATTATATGGTATCAACTACTCCAATCTAACATAACAAATATTCTCAATTACTTATTTTCTAGCAATTATTCTTATTTAATATCTATAAGTATTATTATTAGTTTGTAGATGATGGTCTTTATCTGGAGTTTGGATGACAACAAGCCTCCTTAGTTTTCCAGGACACTCCTGAGTATTCCTGCTGATTTCAATAATGCTGTAGTCTGGAGGGTCTCAATTCTTCCTCTGATTTCCAATTCCTCTAGTCTTTTTTCTAAGCTTTTTGGGACCGTTCCAAGTACCCCAACTACAATTGGTATCACTTTCACCCTCATATTCCACAGCTTTTTCAATTATCTGGCAAGGTCCAGGTATTTTTTTATCTTTTCGTTTTCCTTAATCTTCCCCTTGTGATCTGCTCGAACTGCAAAGTCCACTAGCTGACAAGCTCTCTTTTTTTTGTTAATCAATATTGGGCCTGGACTCCTGGCTGGGATAATGTGAGCCGTCTTTATCTTCAAGTCCAGAGAATTTTATGTGTTTAATTCTCAAAAACAGATTCTGGTTAATACATATACCATTTTGTTTATATGGTCAAAATTTAGTTTTTTGCATACTTCCCGGTGGATAACCCTCCCAACCCAGTCGTGCCTAACTTTGTATTCCCGTTGTGCTAGTTTGCTACATTTGTTTAATCCATGGTTTATGGTCCATCTCTGTCACCACACAGTCTACATTTACTGTTTTGTTGTGTCTTATTAATTTTTGCTTTGATATAATTTGTTCTTATCGCATTATTTTGTGCAGCAATTATTAACGATTCAGTTAATCTCTTGAGGTTTCCTCTTCTTAACCATGTCCAAGTCTTTTCGTGTGCACCCTCTCCAATTTGACGTTTGAAGTATGTAAATATATAAAATTGTTTTTCTTCCCATCTTTGTTTTCTTTTCGTTCTTTTTCTGTTTGTCCATATATCGCATCTACTGTTATTGGCTGCCACAAGTAATCTTTCTTTGTTCTTTTTGTGTATTCTTCAAGTCCTTGGATTGTGGCATCTACACACTAATTTTCCTGCGAGTTAGTGAATTTGTATACCTCTGTACATTTTCTATGTATATAATTGAGTGGCATCTTTGCTATAACAAATAGTAGTGGTGATAGCGAGTCTCCTTTGAAAATACCTCTTTGGATTTTTACTTCTGCCAGGATTGTCCTTCTGTTTTTAATTGAACTCTCCAGTTTTCCAAGGATTTTTGATGAAACATATGATGTTGGATATTTTATACATTTTTAAACATTCGATAATCCAGGTATGTGGGACCATGTCATAGGCCTTTCTGTAGTCGATCCATGCCATTGCAATATCTTTGCGCCTATTTTTAACTTCCTTAAGGATGTGTTGGTCTATGTAGAGTAAGTCATGTGTTCCTCTTTAACCTATGCGGGTTCCTTTCTCTTCTTCTGGAAAAAGTTTTCGCCAATTAAGTGAAAAGTATGTTTCTTGTTTTATTACCGCAGTCAATATTTTCCACATCACGGGTAGACAAGTTATTGGTCTATAATTGCTAGGAATGGTTCATTTTTGTTGATCTTCCTGGATAATGTTAGTTATTACTTTTGACGAAGGCCGGGTTAACTCCGTCGGTAGAGCGTTCGGCTAGAAACCACTAGGTTCCTAGTTCGATACCGGCCCTCGCCAACTCAGCGTATAAGTAGCACGGGGATCTGTGTGGTAAAGTAATGAGCTGATTGTAGGTGCAGCACTCCACCTCAGACGCAAAAAACAATCTCCTTGGTCTATCGCTTGTGAAAAGGGGGAGAGACTCCCTCGATGATTGGCTGATACTGACGTTACCTGACGTCTGAGGCGGAGCGCCGCACCTCCCAACAGCTCATTACTTTTGACATCTATTCGGGTACATTTGTTTCTTGTAAGCATCTGTTCAGTTGTTGGGCCATTTTCTCGTGGATGGAAGTGATTTTAAAAAAAAAAAAAACAGAATCTATGTATATCATCATGGCCTGGTGTTTTCCGGTTTGCTACTTTCTTGTATATTACTCTGAGCGTAATTATCTACATACTTGCTACAGGCCCTTCCTCGATTGCTTTCAGTTCATTTTTAAAATAACTAATCCATTTTGGTATCTTCTTTTTTCCCTATATATATATTTACCAACCCCTCCGCACGAGCAGGATGTGACACCAAGTAAATTTCTTAAGTGGAGTTCAGCAGGTTTGAATTCAGAGTTTTCCTTCTACTAGACCGGTTACCTAACCAAGGTTAGAGCCCAGTATGCCCTACTATTTATCCATAGCTGGAGGGAGAGTAAGATCCATACCTTTACCAAGGGTGTTAGAGCTAAGTAAAATGCAATTACCACATCCAGGATTTGAACTCGGGGCGACGAGTCCATTTCCCATACTTTAACCACGCGCTTATTTCCTCATATATTGCTCCAAAAAAGTTTTGCTTCTGTTACATCTGGGTGTTCGTTTGTGTTTGTTCTTGATCCACCAATTTCTTCGTAGAATTTCTTTTCATTATTTTGGAAGGTCCTATTTTGTTTGTACTGTTTGGTTCTTGGTATCTTTTGAGTCTTCCTTCTATAGATAATTATTATTACTAGTAAATATATGCACCCTCCGGGTGCAAGTATTTAAGTTTTAATATAATAAAATATTGTATTAAATTAGAAAGGCTAATGAAACTAAATAAGAATACAGATAAAAAGATTTGAAACAGAGGGAGTATAATAAAATATTTGAAACAGAGGGAGTATAATAAAAAATGGAACAACTGAAACTTACTCTTCCATCACTCTTGTCTTTCATTGTTGTTTTTTCTAATTTAAATATTTAGTTATAAGGGGAAGTAAAGAATAAAATGACAGTTATTTTATCTTGTTAATGGATTTCATTTAAGATTCATTGAAGAGATTTTTGCTATATTCATTAAAATAAAACCAAACAGTTAGAAATCATAATACTAAGCACATATTTATTAAATTCGATTTTTTAATATTAATATGCAAATTAGACTTCCCGTACACACTGTAAACCGCTATTTGTTGTATATATAAATTTAATTGCATGTTGTCAGTATGTAGACATAGTTAACAGTATTATAATGTAAGACAATTTTATTAATAATTGAGGTTTAGATAAAAATAAAATCATGGAGAATGTGATGTCAATAACTAAGAGAATTGTGACTTGAGTAGGAATATAGTTTCGGTTACAGACAGAAAAACACACAATCTCCATTATAATAAGATTTGTTTGCATGTATTTATATTTTTTCAAGCATTCCTATACAATACTAATAAATTTCTAACAGTCCTATTTGACCCATAAGTGGTATCCTAACAGGTACTACCACTACAACTCATAGTGGACCTGGGATTAATGGAAATGACCGGGGTACTCCACACTTCCCAGAGATTAAAACTAGAACTTGACTATCGGATGCAGTTTAGGGTCAGACCCACAACACGCTTGCGCGTTTATGTATGCATGTGCACGTACGTGAGTGTGTGTGTGTGTGTTCTTGCATACAGACTTGGCCAGGCCGAGATTCTGGCTCAGATCCACTGGGTCTCGTTGAGACTGACAGTTACCACAATAAAATAAAACATAATATATTTATCGTGTTTATATTCCAACTGACAATGTTTTTCCTTCCCACGGCCTCTGCTTAAAGGCTTAACGATGGCATACGACCCAATCTCGCAACTGAACTGGTGACCTTAGCAAAGTAAACAAGGTTCTATCTCCTGGGTGAATTGTCTCGTATTTATTTGGTCACCGCAGTCGAGGTTGTGACGGACAGTCGATGCTTGATTGGTAACGGATTCTGGTCATGTGACAGATAGTCGTTTTGCGCGGGAAAAGAGACAACCACACGTCAAAGATGTCAGAGTCTGTCCACAGACTGTTCATGCGGCTACTTAATTAGAAGGTAAGTAATTAGATAAAACGTAGGGGGAGACAAGGAGGATGCTTAGGGACTGAAGGGAGAGAAGGGGGGTCAGAATTGGAGAAGAAGGAAAGGGGGATTATTTGCCGGTGGAATAAAGCATCATCATCGTCATCATCATCATCATGTCGCGCTAGCAGCACGGATGCCCATGAAAATCTCGCGCCAACCGTCCCTATCATTCATCGTTTCCGGGAGGTCCTCTGCGCAGTATCTAATAACCGCACAGAGCTGGTCTATGTAGGTCTTTGTCGGACGGTTCGCATTGGCATGTCCTTGTGCTGGTTTCCATAAGTCAGCTACGTTAAAAGTTGCGATAAAGAAATATACATTCATACCGATTAAACTTTAATGCTATAGAAGGAGTCGGTAACCTACGGCCCACAGACCGGATCTGGCTCACAAGATAAATTCATCCGGTCAGCAGTCACTAGGAGGAATATATTGATCCAGCCAAATCAAACGATTAAAATAGTAAAAAAACCAAAAAACCATAGATGTTGCGTAAGTTCTGCTATTGCCTTTTTTTTCAAATTTATGGATATAATTTGATTTTTTTGTGTGGAGGCGCTCGGTGTGTAACCGTTATCGTAAATGGACTTGGTGACACGAAATTCTGGTTGCATTTCGCATAGTACAAATACCTTTGGGAAATGTATGCATCCAGCTGTTCTCCCTCCAGCTGTGGGAGACTGGGCTGTTTAACTTTATTCAGGCAACCAGTCTTGGAGAAGGAAAACTTGTTAAACCTCCGCTTAAAAGTTGCTCGGGCGTGGGGTTGACAGATACATACAGTACAAACAATGCTCTGGGTGTAGTGGTTAGCGTCGTAGGAGTGGACTCTGACGACTCGTGGTCAAATCTTGCTTTCCTTTGCGCGTGGTATATCCACAGGTCCTGCTAGTATGTATATGATATTGAAAATCCTTATTTTCTTTCATATATATATATTTTACCAACCCCTCCGCACGAGCAGGATACGACACAAGGTCAATTTCTTAAGCGGTGTTTAACAGGTTTTCCTTCTCCTAGACTACCAAGTAATGGTTAAAGAACCCAGTCTTCCCTGTGATTTGACCATAGCTTGAGGGGGAATTGGATTCATACCTTTCCCAAGGGTATTAGCGCTATGTGAAATGCAAACAGCTTCGTCCAGGAATTGAACTCGAGTCGATGTGTCCACTTCCGAGGAATCTAACCATTAGACCGCGCGCCTCCATAATTTTCTTTCATATAAGTACATTTGCAAGCATAGATTAAGTTTATAGTGCAGTTATACAGATTTACTAGCAATTGAATATGCGGACGGATATTAAACTTAAATAAAATTCCGTTATTTATATCCATAATTAATTACTTAACACACCAAACTAAAGCTTTCTGCTTTACTACCAATAAAACATTGAGGCCTTTCTTCTCTATTAAACAACGATGGATGGAAATCCATAAGTGAATATATGAATAATCGGACCTTTTTAGACACGGGTGATGGTCTCCAGATTCTGTAAATAAAAAACAAGAATAAGAAAAAAAATTATAAATGGAATATTTTCACAGATAAAAAAGTGAAATATTTATCTTCATTTTACATATTCGGCAACATGGCTGACAGTAACCAATAAATACTGCCAGTGATGCATACACACACACACACACACACACACACACACACACACACATATATATATATTATATATATATATGGTGTGTATGGGTGAATAACATTAATATCGAAAGATTTCGGTATTTGGACACTTCATTAGAATGTAAAACATGAGAGCTCAATATATATATATATATATATATATATATATATATATATATTGGTCTGACTACTTGAACGAATCGAAAAGAAACTAGTCAGACAGGAGGCGTATGTCGTGTTTAATAATACACACACACACACACACACACACACACACTCACACACACACACAAACATACGCACACACAAACACACACACATACACACAAACACACAAACACGCTCAAACATATATATATATGTATATATATTGTGATAGTTGTATACCCGATGTTGGCTATACAACAATACAAGCACAAATTGCTGCGTTATGGCTCTCATTTCGGAATAGAGCGATGATGTGTCATATAAAAATAATAGTTGTATACTTATCTCTGGATTGGTACTACTTTGAGAGGCTCGAATCTGGTTGCTGGGCTGATATTGAGTTGGCTGGCCTTGATTTTGCTGGAGGACATCTTGCCTTGTGCCCTTTATAGTTTTTACTAATAACACGAGGGAACTTATTTTTTCTCATGAGATTTTTATTTTCCTCCAAGTCAAACTGCCCTGAGTTAGAAAACTCGTCTCATCGTATCATTCCAAATTCACTCCACACTCACTTCTCACTCCTACTCTTCTACATTTCATCTCCGGACACATCTCGACCAATAAGAAAATGCCATATGGCGTTGGGCTGACTCATCCTAAAAAAATTCCATACTAGTTTACACGTAACTATACATTCTTGACCCTTTCCATTTTCTCTCTCTATTATGTTACAAAGTGTGTAAAGTAAGAATGGTAAAGGTCGCTCTTGCAATGATGCACATAGACCCCCCCAAAAAAAAAAAAATCCAAACTCATAAGCGACATTTTTTCGGTGGGTTCCAACAATTGGACGTTACAGTGTTGGCCGAGGGTGTCCAATCGTGGTGTAATAGTTAGCTCGCTAGTCTCGCAGCTCCATTACTACTGAATAGTAAATTTGATCCTCGCTGGATGTTCCGCACTTGCGACCTTGTGTCACATCCTACCCGTGGGGTACGAGTTGGGTAAATAAATGGTGTATCATAAATATCTGTCCTTAAATTGTTGCTACATTTAGTGTATAAGTATTACATGCAACTGTTACCGGACAGAAGTTAATTTTAAAGACCCCCTACGTGTTACGGGACAGAAATTGTATTGTAGTTTATGAGATTTATTGGTTAATTTGAAAGGACCCCGCCAAAAAAAAAAAAAAAAAAAAAAGATAAGAACAGATTTTTCTTAAAACTGAAATTGTGAGGCCAAATATTATTAAGTTCAATCCTCGTTGGATGTTCGGCACTTGCGTCCTTGTGCCACATCCTATCAGTGGAGAAGGGGTTGGGTAAATACCTACGCGAGTGGATCATAAATAACTGTCCCGAAATTGTTGGTACATTTAGTGTATGTATATTACATGCAACTGTTATCAATTTTATGGGACAGAAGTTAATTTGAAAAAAAAAAAAAAAGAGAAAAGAAGAGATTTTTTCTTAAAAGTGAAATTGTGTGGCCAAATATTATTGGCCGATGTTCTTCGCCCTCTGATGTTATTTAAAACATATAAATAGAGAATATTTTAATTATTTTCTACTGCCTTGGGGGCTAACCCGAAGCGATCAAGCGACCGATGAACCCTAATTTTTTTTCTCTCGTTTTCTTTCTATTCAATATTCAATATTGACTTCCCCCCAGCTTCATCTTCCCATGCAATTTCCCTGATATATATATATATATATATATATATATATATAATATATATATATATATATATATATATATGTGTGTGTGTGAAAATGGCGTCTGAAAAAAAACTGAATACAACGAAAATAAAAATGAAATCATATTTAGAAAATTTGGAATTAACTGAGTTTTAGCTCAAAGTCTCTAAACAATTTCTCGAAAATTGGTCAAAACGTAACTAAATTTCTGTTGTTATCTTCTTGCAAGTTACCTGTTAGGGTTCCATCTATAAGTTATATAGAACAAAATGAGATGCCACCTCTGATCAATTGGCTGGTCATGTCAAGCCCTAGAATCTATATGATTGTCCCCACCCTAATGCCCTTATGACAAATCCCAACCCTTTTTATCATACATGTGCTAGAAGGTGGTGGCTGAGGGTCATCATGTCCTGGGTATGATGTTAAACTCTATCTGATGGTGAAGTTCCAATTCCGGAACTCTAGGGAATGTGGAGCACCCCTTCATCGCCACTACTCCCAGGTCCACTCTGACCCGGAGTGGTAGTACCTGTTAGGGTCCATCTATGGGTTAAATAGAAAATTTGTTTACAAAAAAAAAATGGAGTTTAAAAATTTTTTCTTACAAACTATTGCTACAAATATTTCAAAACTTTGCCGGCATTAAATGACCCACCGTGGTTTGATATGCCGCAAATCAAAACAAACAAACAAATAAGCTAAGTGGCCTAACTTTTGGGTTATTTCATTCCCCAAAAAATAGCCGCTGGGGACCAGATAAAAAAAAAATCAAACTCAAAATATTGATTTTCAAATCAAATAACCACCTCAACATTATAACATTGGCGCATCATGTTCTTCTCTTCTATGTGCCGTAAATAAATCATTGCAAATATTTCAATACATCGCGTTAGTAATTCTGTAAATCAAGAGACGAAAATCTGACGCCCAAAGGGTTAATAGATTTAAGAAGGTGTTAATCCCGGATCCCTTATAAAAGAAAACAAACAAAGGGATTAAGAATTAATCCTTTTCATAATCCACTAAATTAATCTGCCCCCTATCATGACTCTTCAAGTTGAACAGATTCTACCCCCCCCCCGTTGCGAGATTATACACCGAATATCATGAGACAGTGTTAGTTGGTACATAAGAAACTGATCCGCCTTGCACTCTAAGGATTATATATATATATATATATATATATATATATATATATATATATACATATATATATATATAGAGAGAGAGAGAGAGAGAGAGAAGAGAGAGAGAGAGAGAGAGAGAGATAGATAGATAGATAGATTTTTTGGTTTGGTTTGGTTTGGTTTGTTTTACGGCATATCAACCTCAGTGGATCGTTTAATGTCGACAAAGTTTTGAAATAAATTCATTCTTAATGGATACTCAATTTTTTTTATAAACTCATGTTTTTCTATTTAACCCGTTGATGGGACCCTAAAAGGTACTACCACTCCGGGTCAGAATGGACCAGAGAGCAATGGTGATGAAGGAGTGCTCCACATTGCTCAAACCTCGAAAACTGGAACCTCACCATCAGATAGAGTTTAACGTCATTCTCAGGACACGAAGACACTCAGTCACCGCCTTCTAGCACCCATATGATAAAAAGGGTTGATGCTTGCCATAAGGGCAATAGGGTTGGGGCAATCATATAGGTTCTAGGGCTTGACGTGACCAGCCGATTGACCGGAGGGTGCCTCTCCGACCAACCGTCTAGCCCAAGTAAGGACCAAAGTGGAGTGTTGCATGTCATGGACTGCTCAGCCACCTGGGTTCCATCCTTAAGCATCACGGGTCGCCACCCAAGGCCAACTGATGGTCCTGTTGGGGGAGTCTTACCACACTGCAGATGTGCAGTCGGGGTATTCTGACACCCCAGCCAACGAGGCGGGATTATATATATATATATATATATATATATAAAAGTAAAAAGTAAAGTCGACGGGGCCGCCTAAAGTCGGTATCTGCCAGTCAGCGAGGGAGTCTATCCCCTTTTCAATAGCGCTAGACCAAGGAGATTGTTTTTTTTAGCATCTGAGGTGGAGAACCACACCTACCATCAGCTCCTTACTTTACCGCACAGATCCCTGTGCTACTCATACACTGAGTTGGCGGGGACCGGTATCGAACTAGGAACCTTGTGGTTTAATGGTAAAAAAATAATGGGTCTATAGCGGTTTCGATTGTTGGGATCTATTCCTGACCCTACATAATGTAGGATCCTGAAGAGATCACAGTGATCGAAACCGCGGTAGACCCATAATTTTTTACCATTATTATTTCACTCCATTCGAATTTTTCACACCTGCAGAAGCCGGTGGTTCACTGGAGGCTGTGTGACAGCAAGTCTCCTCAGGTCTCCAGGACTCTTCTGAGTATTCCAGCTGATCTCAATAATGCTGTAGTCTGGATGATCTCGATTCTTCCTCTGAGTTTCAATTCATCCAGACTCTTTTCCCACCCCCTGGGGATTGTTCCAAGGGCCCCAATTACAATTGGTACGACCTTCACCCTCATGTTCCACAGTTTTTTCAGTTTTCTGGCAAGGTCCAAGTATTTGTCGATCTTTTCGCTCTCTTTCATTTTTACTCTGTGATCGGTCGGGACGGCAAAGTCCACGAGATGACAAGTCTTCCTCTTCTTGTCAATCAAAACTAGGTCTGGTCTTCTGGCCGGGTTTAGGTGATCCGTCTGTACCTCAAAGTCCCAGAGAATGTTGTGTGTCTCATTCTCCAGGACAGATTCAGGTTTGTGCATATACCATTTAGTAGAATGGTGAAAATTGGATTTCTTGCACAGTTCCCAGTGAATCACCTTTACCACCCAGTTGTGTCTAGTCTTCTACTCTTTTGTTTACTGCATTCGCTTATTATGTGATTGACAGTTTCGTCTCTTTCCCCACACATTCTACATTTGCTATTCTGTTGTGTCTTATCTATTTTTGCTTTTATACAATTTGTCCTTATGGCATTATCTTGTGCTGCAATTATCAGATTCAGTTTCTCTTTAGAGGTTTCCCCTTCTTAGCCATGTCCATATCTTCTGGTGTGCGATCTCCCCTGTGTTTCGCTTGAAATGTCCATATTATTATTATTATTATTTACTCCTTTTGAGTTTTCACATCAGCATTAGCTGATGGTCTTTCACTGGAGTCCGAGTGACAGCAAGTCTCATCAGGTCTCCAGGACTCTTCTGAGTATTCTGGCAGATTGCAGCAGTGCAGTGTTCTGAATGGTTTCAATCCTTCCTCTGATTTCCAAACTTTCCAAACCCTTTTCTAATCTTTTTGGGACTGTTCCAAGTGCACCAACTACAATTGGTATCACTTTCACTTTCATATTCCATAACTTTTTCAGTTCTCTGGCAAGGTCTAGATATTTGTCCATTTTTTCATTTTCCTTTAGCTTCACCCTGTAATATGCTGGCACTGCAAAATCCACCAGTTGACAAGTTCTTTCTTTTTTGTTAATCAACACTAGGTCTGGTCTTCTTGCTGGGATAAGGTGATCCGTTTTTATTTCAAAGTCCCAGAGAATTTTATGCGTTTCGTTCTCAAGAACAGATTCTGGTTTATGCATATACCATTCTATTATTATTATTATTATTATTATTATTATTATTATTATTATTATTATTATTATTATTATCACATCTCTACCTTTTATGAAGTATTGAGCACTCTAGGATAAAGTATTGAAATGATACTACACCAACGGAAACTCGGACACTGATTCTCTCTTTCTCTCTCTCTCTCACACACTCTTTCTCTGTCTTTCTCTGTCTCTCTGCACACACACACACACACACACACACACACACAATATATATATATATATATATATATATATATATATATATATATCTTTCACACATAGACTCTAACTCTTGCTGTTTCTCTGTTGCTGTCTCTGTCTCTGTCTCTCTTTCACACACATTCTCTCTATGTCCCAGCCTCTCTCTTTTTGTTTCTCACTTTCCCCCCCTCTCTCTCTCTCTCTCTCTCTCTCTCTCTCCCTGTCTTTCTCACTCACACACGCACACTGTCTGTCTGTCTCTTTCACACACATCATCTCTGTCTCTCCATCTGTCTGTCTGTCTGTCTGTCTCTCTCTCTCACACACACTGTGTCTCTCTGTCTCTCCCTCTCTGTATCTCCCTCTCTCTGCCTCTGTATCTCTCTTTCTGTCTGTACCCCCTCTCTCACACACATACACTCTTTCTCTATCAGTCTATCCGTCTCTCTCTCTCTCTCTCTCTCTCTCTCTCTCTCTCTCTCTCTCTCTCAAAATTGCTTGGGGAAGATGGTGTCAAACGGAAAATATTTTTCTTTCAAATTCTTTTTCGGAAATTCCAATGAATAAACCGATCAATCTCCCTCGAAAAAGTCTTGTCACATTTTTTTTTTTTAACTTTCATTATTTTTTCTTCTAATGAAAAAATATATAAGTTGTGCAGTTATTTAAGCTCTAAAAAATCTTTTAAAAATCAAATTATATTTTAAATTTCTGTTATTATAACCAGTTTAGCTCAGTCGGTAGAGCATCAGCGAAGGTAACCACAAAGGTTCCTGGTTCGATTCCGGCACTCATAAATTACCTAATTAATATATCTTATTCATTTTTTACTTAAAAGTAAATCTTTCTATAATCAATTTGGAGATAGAATTTCTGATCGTTTATTTATTAAAAAAAAAGAAAAAAAGAGAGAAAGTTATCTAATTCTTTCTCTTCTCTTTTGACATCCTTTTATCAATACGACGTTATTATAATAACACTGGTTTACAAAAACATTTTTTTTTATCTGAGGCAAGAATGTGAATATGTGTTTTTTACTAATTTGGGTGTGCTGAATTCAAATTTATAAACAGTTTTGCTCTATCACCTCTAGTTTTCTTTCTTTTAAATAGTCTCATTTTAGTATATACAGAGTATATAGGTGCTTATTTCAACAGTTGCAGCAGCTTATTACAGATAAAACAGGATAGATAAAGAACATTGACGGAATAAATATACTTGGATGACACAATGTACACAATTCATAGTACCGCAGACAGTTGGAAGTAAAAAAGAAGACATAAGTCAGACAATATTAGAAATTAACCCTGAATGCATATACGCCTTTATGTACAGTATGTGTACAAAATGTACAGTATGCATATCTAAAAAAACTAGAGGTGATGAGTAAAAATGGATTTCAAATCTGAAATTCAGCACCACCAAATTAGGTTAAAACAGCTATTTTTGTGCTTGCCTCAATTTCTTTGTAAACCAGTGTACTTACTCAGGTAATGATCACCAACCTAAAAAGTTAACTGATCATCTTTTTAAATTGAACCATTTTTACAAAAAAAAGGTGAATTATTTCACTAAACGGAATCTTTCTTTTAAATAGAATTGTTCTGTTAAATTTTTCTAGTTTGATAATACATTTTCCCAATATCATATTTTACGGACACTTACCTCCTATCACACAAACAAGCCCAGTAAGACGAACAAAACACTCTAGAAATTGCTGGGAAAGTAAATACGCACTTATAACTGTCGTTATCGACACCTACAAATGCACATACCGGTGTTGGTCAACCAGCAAGTACTTACATTGATCAGCTCTGTACGAACACTGGATACCGTGCTGAGGACTTGCCAGAAGTGATGACCGATAGAGGAGAGTAGAGAGTCATGGGAATGCTTGCAGTCAGGACAATGATGATGATGATGATGATGATATTTCGTTTATTTTTCTTGTGATAGGAATTGTTATTAATTCAACAAATTTGAAAGTAAAATAGGACATCGAGTAACTGTATCTGTGGATAGAGAGAGAGAGAGAGAGAGAGAGAGAGAGAGAGAGAGAGAATGAGAGAAAGAGAGAGAGAGAAAGAGAGAAAGAGAAAGAGAGAGAGAGAGAGAGAGAGAGAGAGAGAGAGAGAGAGAGAGAGAGAGAGAGAGAGAGGGAGAGGGGTAAATATTAATTTGTTATTCAGTTCTCAAACTTATCACTACAGATGCTCTACAACACTGGTCTTTTGCCAGACAATATATATATACATATATATATATATATATTATATATATATGTGTGTGTGTGTGTATATTATATATATATATATATATATATATATATATATATATAATATATATATAAAGTTATTTTTTATAGTATCTTTGAAGCATTGTGTGTATGTGTAATATAAAGATTTTTGAAGGCAATTTAGAATGCAATATGTGTTGAAAATTATATTTATTTAACTGTTTTTTTTTTTTTTTCAAAACTAAATATTTTCGGAAGTAAAATTCCATCCTCAGAGTTATTGAAAGTACTAGGTTTTTTTTTTATAGTACTTATCCCACGGCGATATTGTAATCATCTGTTGTTTAAGAAGTTGAGGAACGCCGTATATTTGAAAATTAAAAAAAAACTTTTTCGGTTACTTCCGTGATGTTAAATCGGCTCGGCTGCTCCTGTGCGCGTGGAAATTGTTCAAAATTCTTTTAATTTTTACTATAAATATAGCCTTGCTCGGCGTTCCTCAACTTCTTAAACAACAGATGATTACAATATCGCCGTGGGATAAGTACTATAAAAAAACACCTAGTACTTTCAATAACTCTGAGGATGGAATTTTACTTCCGAAAATATTTAGTTTTGAAAAAAAAACAAAACAAAAGTTAAATAAATATAATTTTCAACACATATTGCATTCTAAATTGCCTTCAAAAATCTTTATATATATATAATAAGGGATGACAGAAAAATATGAGAAAGAAAGAGTTGAAGAAGTACATCTAAGTCATTCAAGAAAGAAAGCTTACGTATTTGAAGAAAGAAAGGAAGAAATACACTTAACATTTAAGAAAAAATATTTGAAATACTAATAAGAACAAGAACAAGAAGAACAAGAACAAGAAAAATAATAAAAGAATTGAAGAAAGAAAGAAAGAAAGAAAGAGAGAAAGTGAGAGAAAGAAATGCATCGAAGAAAAAAAGTAAAAAAAAAAAGAAACTTTAATTATTTAAAAAAAAGAGATACTGAAATTATTCTTGAAAAACAGAAATAAAACTCAACTATGATCAGATTTTGTTGGCCATTGCACGTCAGTAAGAACCCTACCCTCTATCTATCTATCTATCTATCTATCTATCTGATTGCAATCTATTTATATCTTCGATCTACAGCAATCTATTCATATCTAGCTATATGTTTGTTTCCATATCTATCTAGCTAGGTTATCTACCGTACCATCTATCTATCTATCTATCTATCTATCTGATTGCAATCTATTTATATTTTTCGATCTACATCAGTCTATTCATATCTAGCTATATGTCTGTTTCCATATCTATCTTGCTAGGTAGCTCTCTACCGTACCATCTATCTATCTATCTATCTATCTATCTATCTGATTGCAATCTATTTATATCCTTCGATCTACATCAGTCTATTCATATCTAGCTATATGTCTGTTTCCATATATATCTTGCTAGGTAGCTCTCTACCGTACCATCTATCTATCTATCTATCTATCTATCTATCTAATATTGTGTGCTATATGCACACCATATTACCAAACTAGGATAGATAGATTGGTGGTGGAGTTCTTACTGCTATGCAATGGTTAACAAAATCTTTTAGTTCGTCAGTATGAGGATTTATATAATCCCGGATACTCTAAAACACTGACCTTGTGTCAGACTTAGCATTATGTCAATAACGATAAACAGAAAGCAGCTAATTAGCCCAACATATTATGAGCAGTTCTTCCGGTTGTACACCTTGCCATACAGCATCTTCCATGTTTTAGTATTAAAAAAAAGTAGGAAAACATTGTTTTCCACCGAGTGCCCTTCGCCCTGCCCACAATCCCAGCACCCCGACCTTCTATCATTCTTGAATGAGTCAGTCGACATTAACTGGATCAGAATAAACATAATCTTAGCCAGCTTTTAGAGAGAAGCAAAAACAAAACAAAACAAAAAATGTTCGACTCCATTTTTTTTTTTACATTTATTTATTTCCAAGTTTATCTTCATTTATTTAACCGAAAGTTTTTATGCCTGAAATTTTGTATATTCACGTATCCATCTTTGTTTTTAATCACGTGAGCACACACCGCAAAGGCGCATGCGCACATACATGTCTACGCCGGCAGGGTGGGTTGTTTGGTTTCCGTATGTAATACAAACACACACACACACACACAACACACACACACACACACCACACACATATATATATATATATATATATACATGTATAATACACACACACATATATATATATATTATACATGTGTATTTATAAAAACAAATATTTTTAATTGAGTTGAATATGTAAGTCTACACGTTATCTACCTCGAGGCAGAGAAAGAATGACAAAAATTGTTTTAGGAAGAAAGAAAGAAAGAAAGAAAGAAAGACAAGTCATTCATTCATAAAAGATAGACCCGCCAGGATTGAAAGAAATTCAGGAAAGAAGGGGGAAAAAGAAAAAGAGAGAAAGAAAGAAACTGATAGACAACACCACACGCACGCACGCACGCACAAACACACACACACACACACACACACACACACACACAACATATAATATATATGAATAATATATACATATATGTATATAACAAACTGAAAATGTCAAGAAAAAAGAAAGAACGAAAAAAAAAAAAAGAAAAAGGAAGAAAGAAGTTTAAATCATTCAAAAAATAAAAGTTAACTTTTTGAAGGAATAGAAAGAATGAGAGAAAAAGAAAGGAAGAAAGAAAAAAAGAAATATAATTCATATTTTTTTAAAAAGAGAAGAAAGAAAAAAAAACTGATATTTGAAAAAAAAATAGAATGAGAAAAGAAAGAGAGAGAGAGAAGTACAATTTAAGCCACACAAGAAAGAAAGCTTACGTATTTGAAGAAGAAAGAAAAATATACTTGACATTTAAGAAAACAAAATGTGATGTTAGAAGAAGAAGAAGAAGAAGAAGAAGAAGAAGAAGAGAAGAAGAAGAAGAGAAGAAGAAGAAGAAGAAAGAAGAAGAAGAAGAAGAAGAAGAAAAGAAAGAAGAAGAAGAAGAAGAAATGGAAGAAGAAGAAGAAGAAGAAGAAGAAAAAGAAAGAAGAAGAAGAAGAAGAAGAAGAAGAAGTGATAGAAAGAAATGTATTGAAAAAAAAGTGAAAAAGAAAGATACTTTAAATATGTAAAAAGAAAGAGAGATACTTAAATGAAAGACATAAATAAACTCATTTATTTGAAAAGAAAAGAAAATTAAAGGGAGGGTGAAATAGATTCAAATCATTTTTAGAAAGAGAGATTAAGTTTTTGAATAAAGAGGGGAAAAAAGAAAGACAGTTGACATTCAAGGATTTGAGGATAAAAGAAAGAAAGAAAGAAGAGGAGAAGAGAAAAAATTAAAAAAGAAGGAAAAAAGAAAGAAAGATTGAAAGACACGAGAAATTCAAGGAAAAAAACCTCTAATATTAGATAGATAGAGAAAGAAAGAAAGAGAAAGAAAAGAGAAAGAAATGCATTTCAGTCTTTCAAGACAGTTTAATTATTTTAAGAAAGAAAAGAAAGAAAAAGAAAGAAAGAAAGAAAGAAGAAAGGAAGGAAGACAGTTGACTTTTAAAAAGATTTAAAACAATCTTTTGAAGATAAAAGAAAGCACCCCTCAAAAAACAATTAAAAAAAACAACAAAAAAAAAGCAAAAAAAAAAGCAAAAAAAAGCAAAAGCAAAGAAAGAAAAAAATAAAGCAAAAAAAGAAAACAAAAAAAAGAAAGGAGAACGAAAAAACTTTTTAAATATGAAAGAAAGAAAGAAGTGGAAAACAAAAAGATTTATAAAAAGAAAGAAACAGATAAACAAACGAGAGAGAGAGAGAGAGAGAGAGAGAGAGAGAGAGAGAGAGAGAGAGAGAAGAGAGAAAGAAAGAAAGAAAGAAAGAAGAAAGAAGAAGAAAAGAGGAGAACGAAATGATTGACAAAAAAAGACGGGGAGAACGAAAAATACTCTTTTTGAAGATAAAAAAATAGAATGAAAACGAAAAAGGTTTGAAGAAAGAAAGAAAGAAAATACAAAAGAGAAATAAATAAATTAAAAAAGACAAAAAGAAAGAAAGTTCAAGTATCTAAAAAAGAATGAAAGAAAGGTACTTAACTTATTCAGAAAAGGAAGAAAAAAAACAAAATAATAAACCCAAACAAACGAAGAAGAAAAAATAAATTCCTCATTTAAAGAAAGAGAAAAAGAAAAGAAAGAAAATATAGATTAAATGAATGAAGACCCCCCCCCCCCTTCACTGAATGTTTTTTTTTCTTCCTTTGACTAATCCGGTATTATTCTTCTGATTCTTGGACTATTTCTCTTTTTGGTTTTCATTTTAAGAGGAACAAGCAATATTTAAAAGGGGTGGGGGGTGTCAGCTTTCTGGGTTTACTTAGAATCAAAGACAAAAAAAATAAATAAATAAATAAAAATAAAGAAATAAAATAAAGAAAGAAATGAATAAGTAAAACTATATGTAATATTTAATATTCTGAACTACTAGAAAACATTTTTTTTAAATAATAAAAAAACATAAAACAAAAAAGAACAAAAAAAAAAAAATAAATAAATAAAAAAAACACAAAAAAACCTACCTTAATACGAAAGACATCGAGATGTTTAAGTCACAAGATTTATTCGAGGCAGACACAAAAAGAGCATATCTGCTAATACCATGCAATCGATATTCGATCACTGTAGTTTGAAACAACAATAATAATTAGTTTTTTTTTTGTAATGGCCATAGATTGATCTCATGCGAATAACAATTACAGACTCCCTTGACATCCTATAACAAATATTTGATATTACCAGTAATGGAAACGAGGTCGGGTTACGCCAAGAGCACGGTATATTCTTTACGATTTTCAGGGTTTCTGTATATTCAGTGTCCACTAAAGGAGACATTTATTGTTTGCTAACCTTTTTATTGGGAGTCTATCAATAAAAAAAAACAAAAACCTTCTTATTCATTTATCATAATTATACATGCATTTTTTATTCAGATCTCATGATAGAACACAAAGTATTGATTACCTTACAATAAACAATGCATTAAGAATTGTTCTGTATTTTGATTGGTCCATTTGAAGTGGCAGGTTAAACCTATATTTATTTGAATGGAATGAATTAGAAATCACTCAGGGACAGACACACACACACACACACACACACACACACACACACACACACACACACACACACACACACACATATATATATATATATATATACAAGGTGTGTCAAAAAGTATCGGGATTGAAGCTATTTACCAAGACAGAAATGAGGAATGAATGGAACGTTATGTTTTTCAGAATACGAGGTGTGTCAAAAAGTACAAAAACTCGATACTTTTTTTGACACACCTTATATATATATATATTATATATATTCTGAAGGGGTTGGTATATATATATATATATATATATATATTATATATATATATTATATACCAACCCCTCCAGAAAAGCAGGGTGTGACACAAGGTTAACTTCTAAAGCGGAGTTTAACAGGTTTTAATTCAGTTATGTATGAGCTTTTCTTCTACACTGGTTAACTAATAGCCAATAGTTGGGGAGAGAGAGAGAGAGAGAGAGAGTAGTTGGATGCATACCTTTCCCGCGGGTATTATCACTATGTGAAATACAAACTGCCTCGTCTAGGATTTGAACTCGTGTCGACGAGTCCATTTCCTACGTGATATCTAGTAGGTCTAACTATATATCAAATAACAGCAGGTCTATTTTTTCGACTTGTTTTCGATGACTGAATTTGGTATATTGGCAAGTCAGATTTTGCGGCATGTCAACCCTTGTTGGGTTATTTTATGCCGAATACGTTTTGTTTTATTCATTGTTGATGGATATTCATTTTTTAAAAAAATCAATTTTTTTAAACAGTTTTTGTAAATCATTTTTTACTTAACCCATAGATTGAACCCTAAGAGTTACTACCACTCCAGATCAGAGTGGACCAGGGAGTAATGGTAATGAAGTAGTACTCTACACTCCCCAGAGCACTAGAACTGAAACCTCACCATTAGATTCAGTTTAACGTCATACCAGGATGTTGTAACCTAACAAAGGTTAACAAATGAGAAATAACCAAACGGAGGTTGAAAATGAAATGGAATCTTTATAACATTAACAAAATACAATACTCGCCAGTGGCATGAAGAAGGCAAACCACTGCTAGTGGTATAAGACTACTCCATCAGCATAATACTCCCATATTTATGAGGATTGGGCATACCCATTATTTTTCAAATGTAGGATATATAACACAGGACCCGACTGAATTTGGTCTTCGGTTCTAGGTAGACTCCCAGATAATTTTTTATTTCATTTTCTAAACAGATTCTGGTTTGTATTTATACCAATGTGTGTGTGTGTGTGTATGTGTGTGTGTGTGTGTGTGTGTGTGTGTGTGTGTGTGTGTATTTGGGCAGCATGTTCTGACCATTTGAATATATGTTTCTTTATTTTTTATATGTATGTATTAACTCAACCCCTTCAACATGAGCAGGATGTGACACAAGGTCAATTTTTAAGCAGAGTACAGCTGGTTTGAGGCGCCCATCGTATAATGGTTATCATTGAAGCAAATGGATTGGACAATCCGAGTTCAAATCCGGAACGAGGCTGTTTGTATTTCACTACCAGATGCAGTTGGGATCTAATGTTAAGCTGATGTTGAGTTGGAATTCTTGTTGTTTGGGTCAATGAACAACTGGAGAATATTTTGCTTTGTGACATTTATAGTTTTCAATAATACTACAAGGTGAACTTTTCTTCCTCATGGGTTATTTTTATTTTAAGCTCTAAGTCAAAATGCCTTGGGTGACAGACTTACGTCTGACCCAGCCACGGCTTTGTTTTAAACTGACTTTACATTTTCTGCTCTCACTACCACTCTTCCACGCTTCTGTCTTGACCAAAAAAAAAAAAAAATTTTACACTGGGCCTTGTGCTTCGTCATCAAAAACTTTCCATACTAAACTACACGTAATTCCTGGCGTTTTCCATTCCTTTTCTCTCCCTATTATGTTACAGTTGTAACTTAAAATGTATTTTCAAAGTCATTCGTTTAATCTTGATGGCGCAATTTAACATCTGGTCCCTAAAACTGTTCTGAACTGGTTGAACAAACTAACATCTGTTAAACATCTGGACAATGAAACTTGCATCTGTTAAAAATCTTGAATATCGGATTTGCATCTGTTAAAGATTTGGATAGTCTAACCTGCACTGGTTAACATCTAGAAAACCGGAACTGCACATGTAAAAAAACTGATCGACCAGACTTATATCTGTTAAAAAATCTTGGAGGTCGGGCCTGTATTTGTCAAAAATCTAGACTGTTAAAAATCTGAACGACCAGATTTGAATCTGTTAAAAATCTAGATGATCAGACTTATATCTGTTAAGAATTTTGACGACTAGACTTGCATTTGGGTAATTCCATGTTGTGTGGGTAAGTTAGAGTAACCTCCCTTTATTGATAGTTAACTTAGAGTTGTCGTTCGTGGTGTTATACGAATATTAGTGGCAGGCCGTCGGTAAGTCTCTAATTAATGACTGGTGGGCACCGCCATTTGCATTCTGGACTTCGTACGTCGTATGAGACTGTCGATTCGTGTTACTCTTCTTACACATGTCAAATCATCCAGGCCATGTCACCCACCCCTTCAGTTTTTCTGAATTTTTTTTCCAGGTGTAGACTATGTTGACGTTAGACACTCCCCAAATGTTGGGGAATGTCTAACGTTAACATAATGTACACTTGTACAAAATTTTAGAATGATTGAAGTGGATGGGTGAAAATTTTACTTTTCTGGATGATTTGACATGGAATTACCCATTGGTTAAAAATCTAAAAGATCAGACTCGTATCTTTTAAAATCTAGACAATCGATTTTGCTTCTGTAAAAAAGGTATGGGCATCGTGTTTACATCTGGAGGATCGAGATTGCATCTGTTAAAATCTGTCCGTTAAAGTTAAAGACTGAAAATGTTTTCTATTTTTCTTCTTCTTCTTCTGTGAATAGAGAACACCGTTTCGCTAAAAAGGGAAAAGAAAAAAAGGCGGTTTAAGTTAAGACAATGGATTAATATGAATCGTAACATAAAAAAGGGAAAAACCAAAAGAGTATCAGATTTGAAAGGGTTAATATATATATATTTTTTTTATTTGCGATTTTTTCAAGTTTTCTGGCCAACTTTTAAATATTTGGGTGGAATTCGTGGATTAGTCCACCAAAGTTCATGTCCC
>CM042146.1:124555583-124600583 GCA_023376005.1 Doryteuthis pealeii
AATTTACTCTAAAAATGTTAATATCTTATTATAATGGAGATTGTGTGTTTTTCTGTCTGTAACCAAAACTATATTACTAATCGAGTCACAATTAACATAGTTATTTACATCACATTCTCCATGATTTAATTTATATTTAAACCTCAATTATTAATAAAATTTCTTCACCTTTTTATTAGTGTTGTCCATATCTAATACAAATAACATGCAATTGTATTATAATATACAACAAAATAGCGGTTACAGTGTGAACGGGAAGGTTAATTTGCATATTGATATTAAAAATGCGATTTTAATAAATATGTGCTTAGTAGTATTGATTTCTAATTGTTTGGTTTTATTTTAATGAATATAAGCAAAAAATCTCTTCAATGAATCTTAAATGAAATCCATTAACAAGAAAAAATAACTGTCATTTTATTCTTTATTTCCTAATTTAACTAAATAGTTAAATAGGTAAAATTCAGCAATGAAAGACGGCAGTGATGGAAGAGTAAGTTTCATTTCTATTTTTCTATTATACCCCTACTCTGTTACATATCTTTTTGTCTGCCTCTAATTTAATACATTTCATTACATTAAAACTTAAATACTTGCACCCGGAGGGTGCATATATTTGCTAGTGAATATAAAATGTACGCAATTTCCCAACGTCTTAGCATCCAATTCCCAGATTGGCCGTGAAAGTTTTTACCTAGTTTAGTCGTACCGTGACTTGGGCAGAAATACAGGGCAGAGCCATATCTCTCCTGGTCTACAATTAGTTTGAATTCTGATTTGTCCCAGAACGGTGGATGACAGAAAAATATGAGAAAGAAAGAGTTGAAGAAGTACATCTAATCATTCAGAAAGAAAGCTTAGATATTTAAGAAAGAAAGAAGAAAATACAACTTAAACATAAGAAAAAAATATTGAAATACGAATAAAACAAGAACAAGAAGAACAAAACAAAAAAAATAATTAAGAATTGAAGAAAGAAAGAAGAAAGAAAGAGAGAAATGAGAGAAGAAATGCATCGAAGAAAAAAAGTAAAAAAAAAAATAACTTTAAATATTTAAAAAAAAAAGAGTTATACTGAAATTATTCTTGAAAAAACAGAAACTAAAACTCACTGATGAGTCACGATTTTGTTGGCCATTGCACAGTCGAGTAAGAACCCCTCCTCTATCTATCTATCTATCTATCTATCTACCTCTGATTGCACTATTTATATCTCGATCTTACAGGCAATTATTTCATACTAGCTATATTGTTTGTTTCCATATCTATCTAGCTAGGAAGCTATCTACCGACCATCTATCCTATCTATCTATGTATCTATCTGATTGCTCTATTTAGCCTTCGATTACATCAGTCTATTTCATATTACGCTATATGTCTGTTTCCATATCTATCTTGCTCAGGTACTCTCTACCGGTACCATCTAGCATCTATATCTATCTATCTATCTGATCTGATCTGCAATCTATTTTATATCCTTCGAATCTACATCAAGTCTATTCATATCTAGCTACTATGTCTGTTTCTCCAATATATATCTTTAGCTAGCGTAGCTCTCTACCCGTACCATCTATCTATCTATCTATCCTATCTATCTATCTGAATATTGTGTGCTATATGCACACATGATTACCAAAACTAGAGATAGATTAGATTGGGGTGGAAGTTCTTATGCTAGGCAATGGTTAACGAAAATCTTTTAGTTCGTCAGTCTGAGGATTTAATATAATCCGGATACTCTAAAACACTGACCTTGTGTCAGACTTAGCATTATGTCAATAACGAATAAACAAAACGCAGCTAAATTAGCCCAACATTATGAGCAGTTCTTTCCGGTGTACACCTTGCCATACAGGCATCTTCCATGTTTTAGTATTAAAAAAAGTAGGAAATCATTGTTTTCCACGAGTGCCCTTCGCCCCGTGCCCACAATCCAGCACCCGACCTTCTATCATTCTTGAATGAGTCAGTCACATTTAACTGGATCAGAATAAACATAATCTTACAGCTTTAGAGAGAAGCAAAAACAAACAAAACAAAAAAAGTTCGACTCCATTTTTTTTTTACATTTATTTATTTCCAAGTTTTCTTCATTTTTTAACCGAAAGTTTTCATGCCTGAATTTGTGTATTTTCATCGTATCCATCTTGTTTTTAACACGTGAGCACCACCACCGCAAAGCGCGATGCGCAACATACATGTCTACGCCGGGCAGGGTGGTGTTTGGTTTCCGTAATGTAAACAAACACCACACACACACACACACAGCACACACACACACACACCACACATATATATATATATATAATATACATGTTAATACACACACACATATAATTATATATTTTACATGTGTATTTATAAAACAAATATTTTTAATTGAGTGAATATGTAAGTCTACACGTTATCTACCTCGAGCAGAGAAAGAATGACAAAAATTGTTTTAGGAAGAAAGAAGAAAGAAGAAAAGAAAGAACAAGTCCTTCATTCATAAAAGATAGACCGCCAGGATGAAAGAAATCAGGAAAGAGGGGGAAAAAGAAAAAGAGAGAAAGAAAGAAATGATAGACAACACACAACACGCACGCACCGCAGCACAAACACACACACACACACACACACACACACCACACATATATATATAATATGAATTTAATATATAATAATATGTAAACAAACTGAAACATGTCAAGAAAAAAGAAAAGAACGAAAAAAAAAAAAAAAGAAAAAGGAGAAGAAGTTTAAATCATTCAAAAAATAAAAGTTAACTTTTGAAGGAATAGAAAGAATGAGAGAAAAGAAAGGAAGAAAGAAAAAAGAACATAATTCATATTTTTAAAAAAGAGAAGAAAGAAAAAACTGATATTTGAAAAAAAAAGAATGAGAAAGAAGAGAGAGAGAGAAGTACACAATTTAAGCCACACAAGAAAGAACAGCTTACGTATTTGAAGAAAGAAAGAAATATACTGACATTTAAGAAAAACAAAACTGTGATGTTAGAAGAAGAAGAGAAGAAGCAAGCAAGAAGAAGAAGAAGAAGAAGAAGAAGAAGAAAGAAAGACGAGAAGAAAGAAGAAGAAATGAAGAAGAAGAAGAAGAAGAAGAAAGAAAGAGAAAGAAGAAGAGAAGAAAGGGAAGAAGAAAAGAAGAAAGAAGAAAAGAAGAAGAGAAGAAAGAAGAAGAAAAGAAGTGATAGAAAGAATGATATTGAAAAAAAGTGAAAAGAAATACTTTAATATGTAAAAAAAAGAAAGAGAGATACTTAAAATGAAAGACATAAATAAACTCATTTATTTGAAAAAGAAAAGAAAATTAAGGAGGTGAAATAGATTCAATCCAATCTTTTAGAAAGAGAGATTAAGTTTTTGAAATAAGAGGGGAAAAAAGAAGACAGTTGACATTCAAGGATTTGAGGATAAAAGAAAGAAAGAAAGAAGAGGAGAAGAGAAAAAATTAAAAAGAAGGAAAAAAAGAAAGAAAGATTGAAGACACGAGAAATTCAAGGAAAAAACCCCTAATATTAGATAGATAGAGAAAGAAAAAAGAAAGAGAAGAGAAAAGAGAAAGAAACTGCATTTCAGTCTTTAGACAGTTTAATTATTTAAGAAAGAAAGAAAGAAAAAAAAAGAAAGAAAGAAAGAAAGAAAGAAGGAAGACAGGTTGACTTTTAAAAAGATTTAAAACAAGCTTTTGAGATAAAAGAAAGCACCCTCAAAAACAATTAAAAAAACAACAAAAAAGCAAAAAAAAAAAGCAAAAAAAAGCAAAAGCAAAGAAAGAAAAATAAAGCAAAAAAGAAAACAAAAAAAAAAAAGGAAACGAAAAAACTTTTAAATATGAAAGAAAGAAAGAAGTGGAAAACGAAAAGATTTAAAAAGAAAGAAACAGATAAACCAAAAAGAGAGAGAGAGAGAGAGAGAGAAGAGAGAAGAGAGAGAGAGAGAGAAAGAAAAGAAAGAAAGAAAGAAGAAAGAGAAAGAAGAAAGAGGAGAACGAATATTGACAAAAAACGGGGCGAGAACGAAAAAATACTCTTTTTGAGATAAAAAAATAGAATGAAAAACGAAAAAGGTTGAAGAAAGAAAGAAAGGAAATACAAAGAGAGAATAAATAAATTAAAAAAGACAAAAGAAAGAAAGTTCAAGTATCTAAAAAGAATGAAAGAAAGTACTAACTTATCAGAAAGAAGAAGAAAAACAAAATATAACCCAAACAACAGAAGAAGCAAACAAAAAATTCCTCATTTAAAGAAAGAGAAAAAGAAAAGAAAGAAAATATAGATAAATGAATGAAGACCCCCCCCCCCTTCACTGAATGTTTTTTTTTCTTCCTTTGACTAATCCGGTATTATTCTTCTGATTCTTGGACTATTTCTCTTTTTGGTTTTCATTTTAAGAGGAACAAGCAATATTTTAAAGGGTTGGGGGGTGCGTTTCTGGAGTTTACTTAGAATCAAAGACAAAAAAAATAAATAAATAAATAAAAATAAAGAAATAAAATAAGAAAGAAATGATAAGTAAAACTATATGTAAATTTAATATTCTAAACTACTAGAAACATTTTTAAATATAAAAACATAAAACAAAAAAGAACAAAAAAAAAAAAATAAATAAATAAAAAAACACAAAAAACCACCTTAATACGAAAGACATCGAGATGTTTAGTCACAAGATTTATCGAGGCAGAACAAAAAGAGCATATCTGCTAACACCATGCAATCGATATTCGATCACTGTAGTTTGAAACAACAATAATAATTAGTTTTTTTTTTTGTAATGGCCATAGATTGATATCATGCGAATAACAATTACAGACTCCCTGACATCCTATAACAATATTTGATATTACCGTAATGAAACGAGTCGGGTTACGCAAGAGCACGGATTATCTTTTACGATTTTCAGGGTTCTGATATTCAGTTCCACTAAAGGAGACATATTATTGTTTGTAACCTTTTTATTGGAGTCTATCAAAAAAAAAACAAAAACCTTCTTATTCATTTATCATAATTATACATGCATTTTTTATTCAGATCTCATGATAGAACACAAAGTATTGATTACCTTACCATAAACAATGCATTAAGATTGTTCTGTATTTTGATTGGTCCATTTGAAGTGGCAGGTTTAAACCTATATTTATTTGAATGGAATGATATAGAAATCACTCAGGACAGAACACACACACACACACACACACACACACACACAACACACACACACACACACACACACACACACATATATATCATATATTATATATATATCAAGGTGTTCAAAAGTATCTGGGATATGAAGCTATTTACCAAGACAGAAATGAGGAAGAATGGAACGTTATGTTTTTCAGAATACGAGGTGTGTCAAAAGTACAAAAACTCGATAATTTTTTGACACACCTTTATATAGTATATATTATATATATATTCTGAAGGGTTGGTATATATATATATATAATATATTTATAATATATATATTATATACCAACCCCTCCAGAAAAGCAGGGCTTGGACACAAGGTAACTTCTAAGCGGAGTTTTACAGGTTTAATTCAGTTATGTATGAGCTTTCTTCTACACTGGTTAACTAATAGCCAAATGTTGGGGAGAGAGAGAGAGAGAGAGAGAAGTAGTGGATGCATACCTTTCCCGCGGGTATTATCACTATAGGTGAAATACAAACTGCCTCGTCTAGGATTTAACTCGTGTCGACGAGTCCATTTCTACGTGATATCTAGTAGGTCTAACTATATATCAAATAACAGCAGGTCTATTTTTTCGACTTGTTTTCGGACTGAATTTGATATTGGCAAAGTCAGATTTTGCGGCATGTCAACCTTGTTGGTTATTTTATGCCGAATACGTTTTGTTTTATTCATTGTTGATGGATATCATTTGTTTAAAAAATCAATTTTTTTAAAACAGTTTTTGTAAATCATTTTTTACTTAACCCATAGATTGAACCTAAGAGTTACTACCACTCCAGATCAAGTGGACCAGGGAGTAATGGTAATGAAGTAGTACTCTACACTCCCCAGAGACTAAAACTGAAACCTCACCTTAGATTCAGTTTAACGTCATACCAGGATGTGCTTAACCTAACAAGGTTAACAATGAGAAATAACCAAAAAAGGAGGTTGAAATGAAATGGAAATCTCTTATACATTAACAAATACAATACTCGCCAGTGGCCATGAAGAAGGCAAACCATGCTAGTGGTATAAGACTACTCCATCAGCATAATAACTCCCATATTTACTAGGATTGGGCATACCCATTATTTTCAAATGTAGGATATATAAACACAGACCCGACTGAATTTGGTCTTCGGTTATCTAGGTAGCGACTCCCAGATAATTTTTTATTTCATTTCTAAACAGATTTCTGGTTTGTATTATTACCAATGTGGTGTGTGTGTGTTGTGTGTGCGTGTGGGTGTGTGTGTTGTGTGCTTGGTTTTGTATTTTGGCAGCATGTTCTGACCATTTGAATATATGTTTCTTTATTTTTATATGTTACGTATTAACTTCAACCCCTTCAACATGAGCAGGATGTGAACAAGGTCCAATTTTTAAGCAGATACAGCTGTTTGAGGCCCCAGCGTATAATGTTATCATTGAAGCAAATGGATTGACAATCCGAGTTCAAACGAACGAGTGTTTGTATTTCACTACCAGATGCATTGGGATCTAATGTTAAGCTGATGTTGAGTTGGAATTCTTGTTGTTTGGGTCAATGAACAATGCGAGAATATTTTTGCTTTGTGACATTTATAGTTTTTTAATATGACTACAAGGTGACTTTTCCTTCCTCATGGGTTATTTTTATTTAAGCTCTAAGTCCAAAATGCCTTGGGTGACAGACTTACGTCTGACCAGCACCACGGCTTTGTTTTAAACGACTTTACATTTTCTGCTCTCACTACCACTCTTCCACGCTTCTGTTGACCAAAAAAAAAAAATTTTACACTGGGCCTTTGTGCTTCGTCATCAAAAACTTCCATACTAAACTACACGTAATCCTGGCGTTTTCCATCTCTTTTCTCTCCCTATATGTTACAGTTGTAACTTAAAATGTATTTTCAAAGTCATCGTTTAATCTTGATGGCGCAATTTAACATCTCGGTCCCTAAAACTGTTCTGAACTGGTTTGAAAAACTAACATCTGTTAAACCATCTGGACAATGAAACTGCATCTGTTAAAAATCTTGAATATCGGATTGCATCTGTTAATTTGGATAGTCTAACTGCACTGGTAACATCTAGAAAACCGGAACTGCACATGTAAAAAAACTGATCCACCAGACTATATTGTTAAAAAATCTTGGAGAGTCGGGCCTGTATTTTGTCAAAACATCTAACTGTTAAAATCTGAACGACCAGATATTGAATCTGTTAAAAATCTAGATGATCAGACTTATATCTGTTAAGAATTTTGACGACTAGACTTGCATTTGGGTAATTCCATGTTGTGTGGTAGAGTTAGAGTAACCTCCCTTATTATAGTTAACTTAGAAGTTGTGTCGTGGTGTTATACGAATATTATGGGCAGGCCGTCGGAAGTCTCTAATTATGACTGGTGGGCACCGCCATTTGCATTCTGGACTTCGTACGTCGTATGAGACTGTCGATTCGTGTACTCTCTTACACCATGTCAAATCATCCAGGCCATGTCACCCACCCTTCAGTTTTTCTGAATTTTTTTCCAGTGTAGACTAATGTTGACGTAGACACTCCCAAAATGTGGGGAATGTAAACGTTAAACATATGTACACTTGTACAAAATTTTAGAATGATTGAAGTGGATGTGGAAATTTTACTTTTCTGAGATGATTTGACATGGAATTACCCATTGGTTAAAATCTAAAAATCAGACTCGTATCTTTTAAAATCTAACAGCGATTTTGCTTCTGTAAAAAGGTATGGGCACATCGTGTTTACATCTGGAGATCGAGATTGCATCTGTTAAAATCTGTCCGTTAAAGTTAAAGACTGAAAATGTTTCTATTTTTCTTCTTCTTTCTTCTTGTAATAGAGAACACCGTTTCGCTAAAAAGGGAAAAGAAAAAAAGGCGGTTTAGTTAGACAATGGATTAATATGAATCTAACATAAAAAAGGGAAAAACCAAAAGAGTATCAGATATTGAAAGGTTAATATATATATATTTTTTTTATTGCGATGTTTTTCAAGTTTTCTGGCCAACTTTTAAATATTTGGGTGAATTCGTGGATTAGTCCACCAAAGTTCATGTCCCGAGTACTTTCAGCACTTCGAAGTGCCATCATCAGAGGTGATGTGTTCTAGTTCTTCAAATTATATTAATGGATTGGAGCTGAAGGAAGAGAATTGATAGGAAAAATTGATAGAAAAAATCGCAAATAAAATGTTAAACAGATGTGTCTGTTGTTTATTCAACATGCATAATGAAAGAATGCTGCCCCAAATACAACACACACACACACACACACACACACACAACACACACACACATATATATATATAGTATATATATATATATATATATTTTGCTACTCGTCGAATTAGAATAAAGAAAGGAAATTTTGAAGGAGTTGGAAATTCAAGTGAAGGCTAAACACACAAACACACAGCATATACTCATACGCAGCACACACATACACACGCACGCAATACGCACACGTACGCACGCGTACGCCATACATACACACGCACACTCATACACACACGCACGCATGAACACGTACGCAATGATACACGCGCATACACACATACACAAACATACACACCACACGCAATTACACATACACCACATGTATTAGTATATGTCAGCACACAGCATACACACACGCGCACAAACGCACCGCACACTAATCTAGCTTTACACAAACACACGCACACACATGACCGCACTCGTATGGCCACGTACTCACACACACACACCACACACACACACAACACCACACACACACCCACGAAGACAATAGAATTACAAATTTGATGAACATTACAAATGTAAGATATCGGAGAAAGGTCGACAAACACGTGATTGTTGGACAAAAGGATGTTTATTGTGGGGGATGATGTCGACGTTATAACTTTCGGTCTGTTAGACCTTCTTCAGGACCGTTGCATTGAATTCTTGCTTCAACGCTGAACATTTCATACTGGTGAATTAGAGGTCGGATAGGGGAGGGGTGATCAATGTTTGGTTAGCAGGAGTGTTTCAGTTGTGTGGAAGGTTCTATTTTATTTTATTTTATCTTTTTTTTCTGGGGTGTAGCTAGCATGGTTCTGTTAATGATGTCAGTGTTAGGTGTTCTGTTAATGATGCTACAGGTGTTAGGGTGTTCTATTACATGATCCCACAGATGTTAGGTGTTCTGTAATGATGCACATATGTTAGGTGTTCTCAATGATCCACAGGTGTTAGGTGTTCTAGTTAATGATACGCGCAAGGTGTTAGTGTTCTGTTAATGATGCCACATATGTGAGTTTCTATCAATGATTCCCACAGGTGTTAGGTGTTCTGTTATGATCGCACAGTGTTAGTTGTTCTGTTAAGATGCCACATATGTAGTGTTCATAATGATCAGTTTAGAGTTTCTGTAATGACTCGCAAGGTGTCTGTTAAGATGCCTGTTCTGTTAATGACTCCCACAGGGTTAGTTGTTCTGTTAATGATCCCAACAGGTGTTAGTTTCTGTTAATGATCGCACAGGTTGTGTTAGCGTGTTCTGTTAATGATGCTACAGCTGGTAGTTGTTCTGTTAATGATCCCCACAGGTGTAGTTGTTTCTGTTATGATGCCACATATGTTAGGTGTTCTATAATGATCCCACAGGTGTTAGTTGTTCTGTTAATGATCCCACAGTGTTAGGTGTTCTGTTAATGATCCCACAGGTGTTAGGTGTTCGTTTAATGATACCACATGTTTAGGTGTTCTGTTAATGATGCCACATATGTTAGGTTTCTATCAATGATCCACAGTGTTAGGTGTTCTGTTAATGATCGCACAGGTGTTAGGTGTTCTGTTAATGATGCACATATGTTAGGTGTTCTATCATGATCCACAGGTGTTAGGTGTTCGTTAATTGATGCACAGGTGTTAGGTTTCTATTAATGATCCCACAGGTGTTAGGTGTTCTGTTAATGATTGCACAGGTTTAGTGTTTCTGTTAATGATCGCCACAGTGTTAGGTTCCACACGAAAAAGAAGTAGATATGCTAAATGCTGACAAGTAACAACATAAACTAGTAAGAAAATACACTGGCTGAAATGATAACTATATTTATGAACTAAAGTCAACAGAAAAGTAAAAGGACAGAAAGGGTAATCAAAGTAAATGCAACCAAACCATCTACTTCCCTGGGGGTAAGTATAATACAATTTAAGATCCCACTCATTAGTTCTCCTGAAGAAGGTGCATCTGGAACACTGAAACCGTTGAAGAGAGATACTCATTTTGTCTCTCTGTCACTCTTTATATATATATATATATATATATTATATATATATATATATTATATTATATATATATATTATATATAGATCCGATAAATTAAATGTGTTATATATATATTATATATATATAGTATATATATATATATATATATATATACCGCATATTATCAGATCTGATAAATGCGTAAAGGCATGAAACCCGGGTCGCAAAAAATTATCACAACACCACACACACACACACACACACACACACATTACTAATATATATATATATATATATATATAGATAGATAATATTGTTAATTTTTTCGTGACCCCGGGTTCATGCTTTACGCATTTATCAGATCTGATAAATGTGTGTGTATTATATATATATATATATAATATATTATATATATATATATTATATATATATATATGTGGTGTGTGTGTGTGTGTGTGTGTTTGTGTGTATTCGTTAACTTATTCAATTCAACTTTATATAATTAGTTATGTATATATTTGCCAACCCCTCATACAAGATCGATTTTTTTAAGTGGAGTTAACAGGTTTGACTTCAGAGTTTTCCTTTCCATAGACTAGTTACTTACCGAGGTTAAAGAGCGAGTCTGCCCTACTATCTTTCCATAGCTATAGGGAGAGTAGTTGGATGAATAGCGTTTCCAAGGGTATTAGCGCTATGTGAAATGCTAGCAAATCGTGTCCATTTTCTACGCTCTAACAATTACACCACCACGTGCCCACTAATATAATATATATATATATATATATATAACTATATATATATATATATTAGTATAATGTACAACACACACACATACATATATATATATATATATTATATATATATATATAATATATAATATTACGTACTTTATTCAATATATTGCTCTATGTATATATATGCCAACCCTCCGCCGAGTAGGATGTGACGCCAAGTTCAATTTTTTAATTGGAGTTTCCCAGTTTGAATTCAGAGTTTTCCTTTCTCCATGACTGGTTACTTAGTCAAGATTAAAAATCCGAGTCCAGTACGACGCGCACCCAACAATATTGGCTCATGTTAATTGTTCTGAGCCTCATTGATAGGGATCATTTGCTTTCTTTCAATGTCCCCACTGCGCAACCAAATAAAAAGTAAGTCTCAGGGAATATTTGAGTAATACGCAAGTCTCGGTGGATAACATACCCAGTCGCAACAGTGAACATACGCCGCAAATTAGATACGCGCTGCCTTTGATGGTCGCCTGATCCAGAATGCGAGCGACGGATGTGGGTTTGTTCTCTCTCTATCCTCTCCTCTCTCTCTCTCTCTCAAAATTGCTTGGGGAAGATGGTGTCAAACGGAAAATATTTTTTTCTTTCAAATTCTTTTCGGAATTCAATGAATAAACCGAATCAATTCTCCCTCGAAAAAGTCTTTCACATTTTTTTTTTTTAACCTTTCAATTATTTTTCTCTAATGAAAAAATATATAAGTTGTGCAGTTATTTAAGCCTCTAAAAAATCTTATAAAAATCAAATATATTTTAAATTTCCTTGTTATTATACCAGTTTAAGCTCAGTCGGTAGAGCATCGCGAAGGAACCACAAAGGTTCTGGTTCGATTCCGGCATCAATAAATTACTAATTAATATATCTTATTCAATTTTTGACTTTTAAAAGTGGATCTTTTCTAAAAATCAAATTTGGAGATAGAATCTGCTCGTTTATTTATTAAAAAAAAAGGAGAACTTTATCTAATTCTTTCTCTTCTCTTTTGACATCTTTTATCATCACGACGTTATTTAATAACACTGGTTTTACAAAACATATTTTTTTTATCTGAGGCAAGAATGTGAATATGGTGTTTTTTACTAATTTGGGTGTGCGAATCAAAATTTATAAAACGTTTTGCTTCTATCACTTTCTAGTTTTCTTTCTTTTGAGATAAGTCTCATTTTAGTAATATCAGAGTATATAGGTGCTTATTTAACAGTTTGCAGCAGCTTAATTACAAGATAAAACAGGATAGATAAAAGACATTGACGGAATAAATATACTTGGATGACACAATGTACACAATTCATGTCGCAGACAAGTTGGATAAAGTAAAAAAGAAAGACATAAGTCAGACAATATTAGAAATTAAACTGATGCATATACGCTTTTACAGTATGTGTACAAAATGTAGCAGTATGCATATCTAAAAACTAGAGGTGATGAGTAAAAATGGATTTCAAAATCTGAAATTCAGCACCACCAAATTAGGTTAACAGCTTATTTTTTGTGCTTGCCTAATTTCTTTGTAAACCAGTGTACTTACTCAGGTAATGTTCACCAACCTAAAAGTTAACTGATCATCTTTTTAAATTGAACCATTTTTACAAAAAAGGTGAATTATTTCAACTAAACGGAATCTTTCTTTTTAAATCAGAATTGTTCTGTTAAATTTTTCTAGTTTGATAATACATTTTCCCAATAATCATATTTTACGGACACTTAAACCTCCTATCACACAAACAAGCCCAGTAAGCGAACAAGAAACATCTAGAAATTGCTGGGAAAGTAATACGTGGCACTTATAACTGTCGTTATCGACACTACAAATGGACATACCGGTGGTTGGTCAACCAGCAAGTACTTACATTGATCAGCTTGTACGAACACTGAGTACCGTGCTGAGGACTTGCCAGAAGTGATGACCGATAGAGGAGAGTAGTAGAGTCATGGGAATGCATGCAGTCAGGACGATGATGATATGATGATGATGATGATGATGATATTTGTTTATTTTTCTTGTGATAGGAATTGTTATTAATTCAACAAATTTGAAAGTAAATAGGCAATGCGAGTACTGTATCTGTTGGATAAGAGAGAGAGAGAGAGAGAGAAGAGAGAGAAAGAGAGGAAAGAGAAAGAGAGAGAGAGACGAGAGAGAGAGAGAGAGAGAGAGAGGAGAGAGAGAGAGAGAGAGAAGAGGGGGTAAATATTATTTGTTATTCAGTTCTCAAAACTTTCACTGACAGATGCTCTCAACACTGGTCTTTTTGCCAGAAATATATTATATAATAATATATATATATATTATTATATATGTGTGTGTGTGTGTAAGTATGTGTGTGTATATATATAATATATATTAATATATTAATATATATATAATATATAAAGTTATTTTTTATAGTATCTTTGAAGCATTGTGTGTATGTGTAATATAAAAGATTTTTGAGGAATTTTACAATGCAATATGTGTTGAAAATTAATTTATTTAACTTTTCTTTTTTTTTTTCAAAAACTAAATATCCGGAAGTAAAATTCCATCCTCAGAGTTATTGAAAGTACTAGTTGTTTTTTTTTATAGTACTTATCCCCCACCGGCGATATTGTAATCAATCCTGTTGTTTAAGAAGTTGAGGAACGCCGTATATTGAAATTTTTTTTCTTTTTCGGTTTACTTCCGTGATGTTAAATTGGCCTCGGCTGCTTCCTGTGCGCGTGGAAATTGTTCAAAATTTCTTTAATTTTTACTATAAATATAGCCTTGCTCGGTGTTTCCTCAACTTCTTTAAACAACAAGTGATTACAATATCGCCGTGGGATAAGTACTATAAACACCTAGTATTTCAATAACTTCTGAGGGATGGAATTTTACTTCCGAAATATTAGCTAAAAAAAAAAAAAAAGTTAAATATTAATTTTCCAAAACACATATTGCATTCTAAATTGCCATTCAAAAAATCTTTATATATATATATAAGTGACAGAAAAAATATGAAGAAAGAAAGGCGTTGAAGAAGTACATCTAAGTCATTCAGAAAGAAAGCTTACGTATTTGAAGAAAGAAAGGAGAAATACACTTAACATTTAAGAAAAATAATTTGAATATATAAGACAAGAACAAGAAGAACAAGAACAAGAAATAAAGAAGAATTGAAGAAAGAAAGAAAGAAAAGAAGAAGAAAGAAAGTGAGAGACAGAAATGCATCGAAGAAAAAAGTAAAAAAAAAAGAAACTTTTAATTTTTAAAAAAAGAGATACTGAAATTATTCTTGAAAAACGAAATAAAACTCAACTTGAATCAGATTTTGTTGGCCATTGCACGTCAGTAAGAACCCTACCCTCTATCTATCTATCTATCTATCTATCTAATTGCAATCTATTTATATCCTTCGATCTACATCAGTCTATTCATATCTAGCTATATGTCTGTTTCCATATCTATCTAGCTAGGTAGCTCTCTACCGTACCATCTATCTATCTATCTATCTATCTATCTATTTAATATTGTGTGCTATATGCACCCCATATTACCAAATTAGGATAAATAGATTGGTGGTGGAGTTCTTACTGCTATGCAATGGTTAATTCGTCAGTATGAGGATTTATATAATCCCGGATACTCTAAAACACTGACCTTGTGTCAGACTAAGTTTTATGTCAATAACGATAAATAGAAATCAGCTAATTAGCCCAACATATTATGAGCAGTTCTTCCGGTTGTACACCTTGCCATACAGCATCTTCCATGTTTTAGTATTAAAAAAAAGTAGGAAAACATTGTTTTCCACCGAGTGCCCTTCGCCCTGCCAACAATCCAGCACCTCCGCCTTCTATCATTCTTGAATGAGTCAGCCGACATTAACTGGATCAGAATAAACATAATCTTTAGCCAGCTTTTAGAGAGAAGCAAAACAAAACAAAAAAAAAATGTTCGACTCCATTTTTTTTTTTTTTAACATTTATTTATTTCCAAGTTTTCTTCATTTATTTAACCGAAAGTTTTATGCCTGAAATTTTGTATATTCACGTATCCATCTTTGTTTTTAATCACGTGAGCACACACCGCAAAGGCGCATGCGCACATACATGTCTACGCCGGCAGGGTGGGTGGTTTGGTTTCCGTATGTAATACAAACACACACACACACACACACACACACACACACACACACACACACACCATATAATATTTATAATATATATATATATATACTACATGTATAATACACACACACACATATATATATATATTATACATGTGTATTTATAAAACAAATATTTTTAATTGAGTTGAATATGTAAGTCTACACGTTATCTACCTCGGGGCAGAGAAAGAATGACAAAAATTGTTTTAGAAAGAAAGAAAGAAAGAAAGACAAGTCATTCATTCATAAAAGATAGACCTGCCAGGATTGAAAGAAATTCAGGAAAGAAAGGGGGAAAAGAAAAGAGAGAAAGAAAGAAACTGATAGAAAACACACACACACACAACACACACACACACACACACATATAATATATATATATATATATATTATATATATATATATATATATATATATATATGAATAATATATACATATACGTATATAACAAACTGAAAATGTCAAGAAAAAAGAAAGAACGAAAAAAAAAAGAAAAAGAAAGGAAGAAAGAAGTTTAAATCATTCAAAAAAGAAAACTTTTTGAAGGAATAGAAAGAACGAGAGAAAAAGAAAGAAAGAAAGAAAAAAAGAAATATAATTCATATTTTTTTTTTTAAAAGAAGAAAAAAAACAGATAAAGAAGAGTATATATCTAATTCAACAGGGAAAGATTAAATATTTGGAAAAAAAATTAATAGAATGAGAAAAGAAAGAGAGAGAAGTACATTTAAGTCACACAAGAAAGAAAACTTACGTATTTTGAAGAAAGAATGAAAATATACTTGACATTTAAGAAGAGAAGAAGAAGAAGAAGAAGAAGAAGAAGAAGAAGAAGAAGAAGAAGAAGAAGAAGAAGAAGTGATAGAAAGAAATGTATTGAAAAAAAAAGTGAAAAAGAAAGATACTTTAAATATGTAAAAAAGAAAGAGAGATACTTAAAATGAAAGACATAAATTAAACTCATTTATTTGAAAGAGAAAAGAAAATTAAAGGGAGGGTGAAATAGATTCAAATCATTTTTAGAAAGAGAGATTAAGTTTTTGAATAAAGAGGGGAAAAAAGAAAGACAGTTGACATTCAAGGATTTGAGGATAAAAGAAAGAAAGAAAGAAAGAAGAGGAGAAGAGAAAAAATTAAAAAAGAAGGAAAAAAAGAAAGAAAGATTGAAAGACACGAGAAATTCAAGGAAAAAAACTCTAATATTAGATAGATAGAGAAAGAAAAAAGAAAGAGAAAGAAAAAGAGAAGAAATGCATTTCAGTCTTTCAAGATAGTTTAATTATTTTAAGAAAGAAAGAAAGAAAAAAAGAAAGAAAGAAAGAAAGAAAGAAAGAAGGAAGGAAGGAAGACAGTTGACTTTTAAAAAGATTAAAACAATCTTTTGAAGATAAAAGAAGCCACCCCTAAAAAAAAAAAAAAAAAAAAACAGCGAAGCAAAGAAAAAAAAATAAAGCAAACAAAACAAAGAAAAGAAGAACGAAAAAACTTTTTAATCTAAAAGAAAGAAAGAAGTGGAAAACGAAAAAAGATTTATAAAGAAAGAAAACAGATAAACAAAAGAGAGAGAGAGAGAGAGAGAGAGAGAGAGAGAGAGAGAGAGAGAGAGAGAGAGAGAGAGAGAGAGAGAAAGAGAGAGAGAGAGAAGAAAGAAAGAAAGAAAGAAAGAAAAGGAGAATGAAATGATTTGACAAAAAAGACGGGGAGAACGAAAAATACTCTTTTTGAAGATAAAAAAAAATAGAATGAAAACGAAAAAGGTTTGAAGAAAGAAAGAATAATACAAAAATAAAGAAAGAAATTGAAAAAAGACAAAAAGGAAGAAAGTTCAAGTATCTAAAAAAGAATGAAAGAAAGGTACTTAACTTATTCAGAAAAGGAAGAAAAAACAAAACAATAAACCCAAACAAACGAAGAAGCAAAAAATAAATCCACATTTAAAGAAAAGAGAAAAGAAAAGAAAAGAAAAAAATATAGATTAAATGAATGAAGCCCCCCCCCCTTCACTGAATGTTTTTTTTTCTTCCTTTGACTAATCCGGTATTATTCTTCTGATTCTTGGACTATTTCTCTTTTTGGTTTTCATTAAGAGGAACAAGCAATATTTAAAAGGGTGGGGGGTGTCAGCTTTCTGGGTTACTTAGAATCAAAGACAAAAAAAATAAGAAATAAAAAAATAAAGAAAGAAAATAAAGAAAGAAATGAATAAGTAAAACTATATGTAATATTTAATATTCTGAACTACTAGAAAACATTTTTTTTAAATAATAAAAAAACATAAAACAAAAAAGAACAAAAAAAAATAAATAAATAAATAAAAAAACACAAAAAAACCTACCTTAATACGAAAGACATCGAGATGTTTAAGTCACAAGATTTATTCGAGGCAGACACAAAAAGAGCATATCTGCTAATACCATGCAATCGATATTCGATCACTCTAGTTTGAAACAACAATAATAATTAGTTTTTTTTTTGTAATGGCCATAGATTGATCTCATGCGAATAACAATTACAGACTCCCTTGACATCCTATAACAAATATTTGATATTACCAGTAATGGAAACGAGGTCGGGTTACGCCAAGAGCACGGTATATTCTTTACGATTTTCAGGGTTTCTGTATATTCAGTGTCTGCTAAAGGAGACATTTATTGTTTGCGAATTTTTATTGGGAGTCTATCAATAAAAAAAAAACAAAAACCTTCTTATTCATTTATCATAATTATACATGCATTTTTTATTCAGATCTCATGATAGAACACAAAGTATTGATTACCTTACAATAAACAATGCATTAAGAATTGTTCTGTATTTTGATTGGTCCATTTGAAGTGGCAGGTTAAACCTATATTTATTTGAATGGAATGAATTAGAAATCACTCAGGGACACACACACACACACACACACACACACACACACACACACACACACACACACACACACATATATATATATATATATATATATATATAAGGTGTGTCAAAAAGTATTGAGATTGAAGCTGTATTTACCAAGACAGAAATGAGGAATGAATGGAACGTTATGTTTTTCAAGAATACGAGGTGTGTCAAAAAGTACAAAAACTCGATACTTTTTTGACACACCTTATATATATATATATATATATATATATATATATATATATATATATATATATATATCTGAAGGGTTGGTGTATGTATATTATAAATATATATATATATATATACCTACCCCTCCAGAAAAGCAGGGTGTGACACAAGGTCAACTTCTAAAGCGGAGTTTAACAGGTTTTAATTCAGTTGTGTATGAGCTTTTCTTCTACATGGTTAACTAATAGCCAATAGTTGGGGAGAGAGAGAGAGAGAGAGAGAGAGAGAGAGAGAGAGAGAGTGTGTGTGTGTAGTTGGATGCATACCTTTCCCGCGGGTATTATCACTATGTGAAATACAAACTGCCTCGTCTAGGATTTGAACTCGTGTCGACGAGTCCATTTCCTACGTGATATCTAGTAGATCTAATTATATATCAAATAACAGCAGGTCTATTTTTTCGACTTGTTTTCGATGACTGAATTTGGTATATTGGCAAGTCAACTTTTGCAGCATGTCAACCCTTGTTGGGTTATTTTATGCCGAATACGTTTTGTTTTATTCATTGTTGATGGATATTCATTTAAAAAAAAAACTCAATTTTTTTAAACAGTTTTTGTAAATCATTTTTTACTTAACCCATAGATTGAACCCTAAGAGTTACTACCACTCCAGATCAGAGTGGACCTGGGAGTAATGGTAATGAAGTAGTACTCTACACTCCCCAGAGCACTAGAACTGAAACCTCACCATTAGATGCAGTTTAACGTCATACCAGGATGTTGTAACCTAACAAAGGTTACTAAATGCGAAATAACCAAACGGAGGATAGAAATGAAATGGAATCTTTATAACATTAACAAAATACAATACTCGCCAGTGGCATGAAGAAGGTAAACCACTGCTAGTGGTATAAGACTACTCCGTCATACTCCCATATTCATGAGGATTGGGCATACCCATTATTTTTCAAATGTAGGGTATATAACATAGGACCCGACTGAATTTGGTCTTCAGTTCTAGGTAGACTCCCAGATATTTTTTTCTTTCATTTTCTAATAAGATTCTGGTTTGTATTTATACCAATGTGTGTGTGTGTGTGTGTGTGTGTGTGTGTGTGTTGTGTGTGTGTGTGTGTGTGTTTGGGCAGCATGTTCTGACCATTTGAATATATGTTTCTTTATTTTTTATGTATGTATTAACTCAACCCTTCAATATGAGCAGGATGTGACACAAGGTCAATTTTTAAGCAGAGTACAGCTGGTTTGAGGCGCCCATCGTATAATGGTTATCATTGAAGCAAATGGATTGGACAATCCGAGTTCAAATCCGGAACGAGGCTGTTTGTATTTCACTACCAGATGCAGTTGGGATCTAATGTTAAGTTGATGTTGAGTTGGAATTCTTGTTGTTTGGGTCTTGAACAACTTGGGTTTGCTGGAGAATATTTTGCTTTGTGACATTTATAGTTTTCAATAATACTACAAGGTGAACCTTTTTTTTTCTCATGGGTTATTTTATTTTAATCTCTAAGTCAAAATGCCTTGGGTGACAGACTTACATCTGACCCAGCCACGGCTTTGTTTTAAACTGACTTTACATTTTCTGCTCTCACTACCACTCTTCCACGCTTCTGTCTTGACCAAAAAATTTACACTGCGCCTTGTGCTTCGTCATCAAAAACTTTCCATACAAACAACACGTAATTCCTGGCGTTTTCCATTCCTTTTCTCTCCCTATTATGTTACAGTTGTAATTTAAAATGTTTTTTCAAAGTCATTGGTTTAATCTTGATGGCGCAATTTAACATCTGGTCTCTAAAACTGTTCTGAACTGGTTGAACAAACTAACATCTGTTAAACATCTGGACAATGAAACTTGCATCTGTTAAAAATCTTGAATATCGGATTTGCATCTGTTAAAGATTTGGATAGTCAAACCTGCACTGGTTAACATCTAGAAAACCGGACCTGCACATGTTAAAAAGCTGATAGACCAGACTTATATCTGGTAAAAAATCTTGGAGGTCGGGCCTGTATTTGTCAAAAATCTAGACTGTTAAAAATCTGAACGACCAAATTTGAATCTGTTAAAAATCTAGATGATCAGACTTATATCTGTTAAGAATTTTGACGACTAGACTTGCATTTGGGTAATTCCATGTTGTGTGGGTAAGTTAGAGTAACCTCCCTTTATTGATAGTTAACTTAGAGTGTCGTTCGTGGTGTTATGCGAATATTAGTGGCAGGCCGTCGGTAAGTCTCTAATTAATGACTGGTGGGCGCCGCCATTTGCATTCTGGACTTCGTACGTCGTATGAGACGGTCGATTCGTGTTACTCTTCTTACACATGACAAATCATCCAGGCCTTGTCACCCACCCCTTCAGTTTTTCTGAATTTTTTTTCCAGGTGTAGACTATGTTGACGTTAGACACTCCCCAAATGTTGGGGAGTGTCTAACGTTAACATAATCTACACTTGTACAAAATTTTAGAATGATTGAAGTGGATGGGTGAAAATTTTACTTTTCTAGATGATTTGACATGGAATTACCCATTTGTTAAAAATATAAAAGATCAGACTCGTATCTTTTAAAATCTAGACAATCGATTTTGCTTCTGTAAAAAAAGGTCTGGGCATCGTGTTTACATCTGGAGGATCGAGATTGCATCTGTTAAGATCTGTCCGTTAAAGTTAAAGACTGAAAATGTTTTCTATTTTTCTTCTTCTTCTGTGAATAGAGAACATCGTTTCGCTAAAAAGGGAAAAGAAAAAAAGGCGGTTTAAGTTAAGACAATGGATTATTATGAATCGTAACATAAAAAAGGGAAAAACCAAAAGAGTATCAGATTTGAAAGGGTTAATATATATATATATTTTTTTATTTGCGATTTTTTCAAGTTTTCTGGCCAACTTTTAAATATTTGGGTGGAATTCGTGGATTAGTCCACCAAAGTTCATGTCCCGAGTACTTTCGGCACTTCGAAGTGCCATCATCAGGGGTGATGTGTTCCAGTTCTTCAAATTATATTAATGGATGTGGAGGCTGGAAGGAAGAGAATTGATAGGAAAAGAATTGATAGAAAAAACCGCAAATAAAATTGTTAAACAGGAGATGTGTCTGTTGTTTAATTCAACATGCATGAATGAAAAAATGCTGCCCAAACACACACACACACACACACACACACACATATATATATATATATATATATATTTGCTACTTGCCGAATTAGATACAAAGAAAGGAAAATCCTGAAGGAGTTTGGAAAACTTAGGTGAAGGCTAAACACACACACACACGCATATACTCATACGCATGCACACACATACACACGCACGCACATACGCACACGTACGCACGCGTACGCATACATACACACGCACACTCATACACACACGCACGCATGAACACGTACGCAATGATACACGCGCATACACACATACACAAACATACACACACACGCAATTACACATACACACATGTATACGTATATGTCAGCACACAGCATACACACACGCGCACAAACGCACGCACACATACTAGCTTACACAAACACACGCACACACATGACCGCACTCGTATGGACACAAGTACGCACACACACACACAAGACAGATAGAATTACAAATTAGATGAACATTACAAAAGGAGATATGCGGAGAAAGGTCGACAAACACGTGATGTTGTACAAAATGGATGTTTATTGTGGGGGATGATGTCGACGTTATAACGTTTCGGTCTGTTAGACCTTCTTCAGGACGTTGGATTGAGTTCTTGCTTCAACGGTGATTATTTTCATACTGAGAGTTAGGATGTCGGGAATAGGGGAGGGTGATCAATTGTTTGTGTTAGCAGGAGTGTTTCAGATGGTAGTGGAAGTTCTATTTATTTTATTTTATCTTATTTTTTCTGGGGTGTGTAGCTAGTATGGTCCTGTTAATCATGTCAGTGTTAGGTGTTCTGTCAATGATGCCACAGGTGTTAGGTGTTCTGTTAATGATGCCACAGGTGTTAGGTGTTCTATTAATGATCCCACAGGTGTTAGGTGTTCTGTTAATGATGCTACAGGTGTTAGGTGTTCTGTTAATGATCCCACAGGTGTTAGGTGTTCTATTAATGATCCCACAGATGTTAGGTTTCTGTTAATGATCCACAGGTGTTAGGTTCTTGTTTCTGTTCCCCAGGTTGTTAGGTGTTCTATTAATGATCCCAAAGATGTTAGTGTTCTGTTAATGATGCTAGAGGTGTTATGTGTTCTGTTAATGATCCCACAGGTGTTAGGTGTTCTGTTAATGATCCACACTGTTAATCACAGGTGTAGGTGTTCTGTTAATGATGCTACAGGTGTTAGGTGTTCTATTAATGATCCCACAGTGTTAGGTGTTCTGTAATGATCCCACAGTTTAGGTGTTCTATTAATGATTGTTAGGTGTTCTGTTATGATCCCACAGGTGTTAGGTGTTCTATTAATGATCCCACAGATGTTAGGTGTGTTCTGTTAATGATCCCACAGGTGTTAGGTGTTCTATTAATGATCCCACAGATGTTAGGTGTTCTGTTAATGATCCCACAGGTGTTAGGGTGTTCTGTTAAATGATCCCATGTTAGGTGTTCTGTTAATGATGCTACAGGTGTTAGGTGTTCTATTAATGAATCCAACAGATGTTAGGTTTCTGTTTAATGATGCTACAGTGTTAGGTGTTCTGTTAATGATCCCACAGGTGTTTAGGTGTTCTGTTAATGATCCCACAGAGTTAGTGTTCTGTTAATGATCCCACAGGTGTTAGGTGTTCTATTAATTGATCCCAAGAGCATGTTAGGTGTTCTATTAAGATCGCCACAGATGATTACAGGTGTTAGGTGTTCTGTTAATTGATGCTACAGTGTAGGTGTTCTGTTAATGATCCCAACGGTGTGTAGCGTGTCTGTATAATAGAATTCCAACAGTGTTAGGTGTCTATTAATGATCCCACAGATAGTTAGGGTGTTCTGTTTAATGACCCACAGGGCATTAGGTGTTACGTTAATTGATGCTAGCAGGTGTTAATGAGTGATTCTGATAATTGATCCAACAAGGTGTGTAATAAGGGTAGTTTAGTGTGAAATGAACTCACCCACTAGGTGGATTTAGGAATGTTATAGTTAGAATGATCCCACAGGTGTTAGGTGTTCTATTAATGAATTCCCACCAAGAACGATTAAGGGGTGGATATGCTAGTATAAAGTGATCCACAAGGAAAGTGATTAAGGTGGTTCTGTTAAGATAGTGTGACTGAAGGATAGTTAGGATGTCAAATGAATAAGAATTATGATTCACCACAGGGTTTATAGGTGTTATCTAATATGAATTGATCCACAGTGTTTGAGGGTGGTTCTGTTAATGATCCACAAGTGATTAGCTATTTCTGTTAATGATCCGACAGAGTGTATAGAGTGTGGTCTATTAACTAAACTAAGTAAACCCACGAATGTTAGAGAATTGTAAAATGATGCACAAGAACAAGGATGATGTAAAAGGTGATAATAATAAGTAATGAATGCAACTCGCACAGAATTGTAATAAATAGGTGTATACTATGTAATATACCACCAACGAGAAAGTGATATATACGCGTTAGTTCGTGGTTAGAATAGATGAGCGTACAGGTGTTAGGACTCTTCATGTATAATTAGATCCGCAAGGAAAGGTGATTGAGGATAGATTACTGGGTTAATATTTCCGCACAGATAAGGTAAAGAATAAGGGATGATATCACTGGCGTTTAAGAATAAAGATCCACAAAGGATATATAGAAAAGACAAGAAAGGTGATTCTGATTAAAGATGAAATAAATTCCTCAAAAGATGTTAAGTGAGAAGAAGAACTCCGTATGATACGTAATAATGAATGAAAATCCCACAGATCTTATAAACATGAAGGATAGTTCTGATAAGAGTAGAATGAAGATAACAGAAGTGTATAGGATGTTGCTAGTTAAAGATAGAAGACCACAGGATGTATAGGAGGTTGCATATTGAATAGATCCACAGAACAATGATGATTAAGGTTATTCATGTTATAATAGAGAATCGCCAAGCAAGCTCTTAGTGCTATTCAGAGTAGTAAATAGATCGCAACACATGAAGGTAGTATAAGAGTGATCTGTATGAAAATGGAATACAGAAGAGTGTTGGTAGTTCTGAGTAAGAAATGGATACAAGCAACAGATAATTAGGAGATGTTCTGAGTATAAAGTGAAGTTCACCATCTTAGGCCTTTTGATATAAGGTATATGTTTCTGTTATATTGATCCCCACAATTTGTTTTTGATACTATCATCCAGGCAGTGTTGCTGTCATCAGATATGAATTCTCTCGATCTAGGGTGTTATAGGTGTTTCTATTAATGATCCCACTATAGTGTTAAGAGCTAAGTTCCTATATGCAGTATATCTTTACTCCTCCTCTCTCTCTCCTCTATCCTGTCATTTCGTTATGTGTGCCTTTCATGTACAGAAGTGATCTGCGTACCGGCTGCTCTAACGGTGATTCCCAGTATTATATTGCCTCAACCAAGATTTAGGGGTGTCGTGGCTGTCGAGATGATAGTAACCTCAATATGTTTGGGGTGTTTGATAACTTATATAAACAATGAGCTGTTGCCACAGATCTCAGGTGTGTCTGTTTATGATGGATACCACACAAGTGTAGGTGTAGGGGGTGTCGCTATACGAGCAGTGGGACGTTCCAGAGGAAGACTAGTCTACAGATAGCTGTTGTTGATGGCTGGACTGCCATCAGATGTTAATAGGATGTGTCTGGTATCCTCGAGAAATACCAACGAAGGTAAATTTATAGGTTTTAAACTACATGTCACTCTCATTGAAAATGCTGACCATTACTCAGAAACCCCCCATGCTAGCGAAATTCAACCCCATTGATAAAGATACAACATATTCACAAACCCAATCCGTCTGCCTTCGGCATCTGGATTCAGGCGACCATCAAAGCTGCGCGTATCTATGCGGCGTTATGTCACTGGTTGCGACTGGGTATGTTATTCCACCGAGACTGCGTCGTATTACTCAAATATTCCCTGGAGACTTACTTTTTTTTTGTTGCGCAGGGGACATTGAAGAAAGGCAAATTGATCCCTATCAATGACGGCTCAGAACATTAATACATAAGCCAATTATTGTTGGGGTGCGCGTTTAACGGACCGATTTTTAATCTGACTAAGTAACAGTCATGGAGAAGGAAAACTCTGAATTCAAACTTGGAAAACTCCATTAAAAAATGACCTGTGGCACATCCTACTCCGTGCGGAAGGGTTGGACATATATATACATAGCCAATTATATGAATTTAATAGTTACGTACATATATATATATATATATATATATATATATATATAATATGTATGTGTGTTGTGTACTATATTATATTATATATATTATATTATATATTATATATATATATATAAGTGGGCACTGGGGTTAATTGTAGAGTCGTAGGAAATGACACGAGTTTGCTTAGCTTTCACATAGCGCTAATACCTTGGAACCGCTTATTCATCCAACTACTCTCCTATAGCTATGGAAGAATAGTAGGGCAGACTCGGCTCTTTAACCTCGGTAAGGTAATAGTCAGGAGAAGGCAAACTCTGAAGTCAAACCTGTTAACCGCTTTAAAAGATCGAACTTGTATGAGGTTGGCTATATATAAAGTTATGAATTGAATAAAGTTACGAATACACACACCACCACACCACACACACCACACACAAAAACACACACCACACAATAAAACAAACCACACACAACCCAAACAAAACCTAAGCAACCCACACACAAGAAACGTAAAAAAACATACACAGAACAAAAAAAAAAAAAAAACCACCCCACCACCACACCCCAAAAAATCACAGAAACCACAAACCGAATAAAAACGCAACCACCACCTACCTGTTAATGATCCACATGGGTGTTTAGGTGTGTCTCCTTAATGATCCCATCAGATGTTACGAGTATGTCTTGTTAATATCCACAGGTGTTAGTGTTCTATTAATGATTCCCACAGATGTTCCAGGTTGTTCTGTTAATGATCCCAAGGTGTAATAGGTGTTCTGTTACATAGATCCCACCAGGTGTTATGGTGGTCTATTAATTACTGACGTCACACACAGATGTCTAGGTGTTCTAGCCTGTATGGGATGATCGCATCATTTAAACGAGTAGATATCCGGTTGTTTCTGTTAATGATGAAACTCACCGGTGGTATGTTGTTCTATATTAATTGATCTCCACACGGATTGGTTATGTCTAGAGGTTGTATTCTGTTAATGAAATCCCACCCAGCGCCATGGCTTACCAGGCGGTGTGCGCGGTTTTGTTAGTGGTGTTTCTATTAATGATCCACAGTGTTAGGTTCTGTTAATGATGCTACAGTGTAGGTGGTGTTCTGTTTAATGATCCCACAGTCTTGGTTTGAGGGTGTTCTGTAATGATCCCACAGATGTTAGCAGCGGTGTTCTGTTAATGATCACAAGGTGTTAAGTGTTTCTATTACATGATCCACAGATTATGTTCTGGTTAATGAGCCCACAGCGTGTTAGGTTCTATTATGATCCCACAGGGTTTGGTGATTCTGATTATGATCCCACAGATGTTAGTGTCTGTAATGATTCCCAGCACGGGTTAGGACCTCGTTCTATTAAACTGATTCCACAGATGTTAGGTGTTCTGTTCAATTGATCCCACAGGTGTTAATGGTGTTCCTGTTTAAGATCCGCACAGTTGTTAGGTCTATTAATGGATCCCACGATGTTAGTTCTATTAGATCCCAACCGACTACATCTTAGGTGTTCTGTTATGATCCCACAGGTGTTACGAGTGTCTATTAATGATCCCACAGATGTTAGTGTTAGTATAGTGAATCTCTAACAACAGAACTAAACGGTAGGTTATCTAGTTCTAATAATTAGAATCCACAAACCCCAGTGGTCAGTAACTAAAGGTGTTCTAAATTAATATCCACAAAAAGAGGAGTCGTTAAGTGTATTCTGTTAATGATCCCACAGGAATCGTTAAGGTTGTTGCTGTTAACTGACTGCTACAGGATCAGTATAAGAGCAATAAAGTTCTACTAATGAATTCCCAGCAGAGTGTTAAAGGTGTTCTGTACATGATCCCACAGGTAAAGTATAGTTTCTATTAATGATCCCAGATAGCTAGGTGTTCTGTTAATATCTCCCACACGTGTTAGGTGTTCTATTAATGATCCCACAGATTGTATAACGGCTGCTTCTATTAATGTCCCACAAGACTGTATAAAAGGTGAATTCTGTTATGATGCTATCAGTGTATAGGTGTTCTGTAACTGATGCCACAGTGTGTTAGGTGTTTCTGTGTAACATAAACTAGATTCCCAAACATCGGTGGGGTGTAGGCTGTCTATTTAAAATGATTCCCAAACAACGATGTTACAAGGTTGTTCTGTTACAATGAATGAACTACAGGATGTACCGGTTACTGATTAAGCATCCACACATGCTAGGTGTCTCTTAGTATAAATGAATCGCCAGTAATACGCTTTAGGTCATTCTAATTCAGAAATAATCACACAGCATGTATCTGTGTAGTTCTGTTATTAACCAATTTACACGACTGCTACAGTGGTGTTAGGTGTTCCTGATTAATTAATCGATCTCGCAACACAACGTGAATCAGTCTCTGATGGGGGTGTTCTGTTAATAGATACTTCACCAGTTGATTAGGTATGTCTGCATACATTCATAAAGGTCATTATCCCACTGTTAGGTGTGACCTATTACATGATCCCACAGATGTTAGGTTGGCGAATTAATCTATTATGTTTAATTTAGAGAATTTACCTATGACACTCCCCATAGTGGGATTTAAGTCATCTTTTAAGTGCTTCGTAAGTTAATGATCCCACATAACGGGTTGTTGTGTGAGGGTTCGTGTTCTTATATTGGATCCACAGATCATATAAGGGCTTAGAGGTACTATCTATTAATGATCCACAGATGTTAGGTGTCTATATGGATCCCCCAGCAATGTTAGTGTTCAGTTAATGTTGGCTAGGTGTTTAGGTTTCTATTATGACCCACAGATGTTAGGTGTTCTGGTAATGATCCCACAGGTGTTTAGGTTTAGCCGGTGGTTCTATTAATGATCCCAAGATGTTAGGGTGTTCTGATTAATGATCCACAGTGTAGTGTTGCTGAGATCCAACAGTTGTTAGGTGTTCTATTAATGATCCCACAGATGTTAGGTGTTCTGTTAATGATCCCACAGGTGTTAGGTGTTCTAAATGATGTACAGTGTTAGGTGTTCTATTAATGATCCCACAGATGTTAGGTGTTCTGTTAGATGATCCCACAGGTGTTAGGTGTTTATTAATGATCCCACAGATGTTAGGTGTTCTGTTAATGATCCCACAGTGTTAGTGGTGTTCTATTAATGTCCCACAAGTTATTAGATCCACAGATGTTAGGTGTTTGTTAATATGTACAGGTGTTTAGGATGTTCTGTTTAATGATGGCTACAGGTGTTAGGGTGTTCTGTTAATGATCCCACAGGGTAGGTGTTCTGTTAATGATCCCACAGGTGTTAGGTGTTCTGTTCTGTTAGAATGATCCACAGGTGTTAGTGTTCTGTTAATGATCGCACAGGTGTTAGGTGTCACACGAAAAGAAGTAGATATGTAAATCTGACAAGTAACAACATAACTAGTAAGAAAATACACTGGCTGAAATGATAACTATATTTATGAACTAAGTCAACAGAAAAAAGTAAAAGACAGAAAGGGTAATCAAAGTAAATGCAACCCAAACCATCTACTTCCCTGGGGGTAAGTATATATACAATTTAAGATCCCACTCAATTTAGTTCTCCTGAAGAAGGTGCATCTGGAACACTGAAACCGTGGAAGAGAGATACTCATTTTTTGTCTCTCTGTCATTCTTTATATAATATATATATATATATATATTATATATGTATATATAGTATCCGATAAATAAATGCGTATATATATATATATATATATATATATATATATATATTATATACGCATTTATCAGATCTGATAAATGCGTAAAGGCATGAACCCGGGTTCGCAAAAAATTATCACACACACACACACACACACACACATATATATATATATATATATATAGATATGATAATTTTTGGTGACCCCAGGTTTCATGCCTGTGTATATATATATATATATATATATATGTGTGTGTGTGTGTGTGTGTGTGTGTCTGTCTGTGTGTGTGTGTGTGTGTGTGTGTGTGTGTGTATTCGTAACTTTATTCAATTCATAACTTTATATAATTAGCCAACCCCTCATACAAGTTCGATTTTTTAAGCGGAGTTTAACAGGTTTGACTTCAGAGTTTTCCTTCTCCTAGACTAGTTACCTTACCGAGGTTAAAGAGCCGAGTCTGCCCTACTATTCTTCCATAGCTATAGGGAGAGTAGTTGGATGAATAGCGTTTCCAAGGGTATTAGCGCTATGTGAAATGCTAGCAAACTCGTGTCCATTTCCTACGACTCTAACAATTACACCACCACGTGCCCACTAATATATATATATATATATATATATATATATATATATATATATATATAATGTACACACACACATACATATATATATATATATATATATATATTATATATATATGTACGTAACTTTATTCAATATAATTGGCATATGTATATATATGCCAACCCCTCCGCACGAGTAGGATGTGACACAAGGTCAATTTTTTAAATGGAGTTTCCCAAGTTTGAATTCAGAGTTTTCCTTCTCCATGACTGGTTACTTAGTCAAGATTAAAAATCCGAGTCCAGTACAACGCGCACCCCCAACAATAATTGGCTTATGTATAATTGTTCTGAGCCGTCATTGATAGGGATCAATTTGCTTTCTTCAAATGTCCCCTGCGCAACCAAAATAAAAAAGTAAGTCTCCAGGGAAATATTTGAGTAATACGCAGTCTCGGTGGAATAACATACCCAGTCGCAACAGTGAACATAACGCCGCAAATAGATACGCGCAGCCTTTGATGGTCGCCTGAATCCAGATGCGAGCAGACGGATTGGGTTTGTGAATATGTTGTATCTTTATCAATGGTTTGAATTTCGATAGCATGGGGTCTGAGTAATGGTCCAGCCATTTCAATGAGAGTGACATGTAGTTTTTAATTTTCTTTTTTGGGACCCTCATCATAGCGCAGCCATCAGCTTTGTGTTTCCGACGCCTGCCGTTCACCTCCTCATTTACCAACCGACCGCACAGTTGTTTAATTTCAACCAAATGCTTCATCTCGTCGGCCACCCTGTTTGGGAAAATCTGGTCGTGAAGGGCGGATCTCTGAATGAAGGAAAGAAAGAAAGAAAGAAAGAAAGAAAGAAAACTGCTTAGTTGTTCAACCAACAAGATAATCGAAATGACAACACGTGCTTGGATGTCAGTTAAAAACAACAGAAATATATTAAAGGAATATCTTTCTTTCTTTCTTTCTTTCTTTCTTTCTTTCTTTCTTCTTTCTCCTTCCTTCTTGTTTAGTTCCTTTTCTCTATGGTTCCTTCTTTTACTTTAATTATCTTTCTTTCTTTCTTTCTTTCTTTCTTTCTTTCTTCTTTTTCCTTTCCTTCCTTCTTGTTTAGTTCCTTTCTCTATGGTTCTTCTTTACTTTAATTTATTCTTTCTTATTTTCTTTTCTTTCTTTCTTTCTTGCTTTCTTCTTTCTTCTTCCTTCCTTCCTTCTTGTTTAGTTCCTTTCTCTATGGTTCTTCTTTTACTTAATTTATTCTTCATTCTTTCTTTCTTTCTTTCTTCTTTCTTCTTTCTTTCTTTCTTGTTTCCTTATTTCTTGGTTCCTTTTTTACTTTAATTTATTTTTCTTTCTTTCTTTCTTCTTCTTCTTTCCTTTCCTTCCTTCTGTTTAGTTCCTTTTCTCTATGGTTCCTTCTTTTACTTTAATTTATTCTTTCTTTCTTTCTTTTCTTTCTTTCTTCTTTCTTTTTCTTCCTTCTGTTTAGTTCCTTTTCTCTATGTTCCTTCTTTTACTTTAATTTATTCTTCCTTTCTTTCTTTTTTTTCTTTCTTCTTTCTTGTTTAGTTCCTTTTCCTATGGTTCCTTCTTTTACTTTAATTATTCTTCTTTCTTTCTTCTTTTCTTCTTTCTTTCTTTCTTTCTTCTTTCCTTCCTTCTTTAGTCCTTTTCTCTATGGTTCCTTCTTTTACTTTAATTCTTTCTTTCTTTCTTTCTTCTTTCTTTCTTCTTTCTTTCTTTCTTTCTTGTTTAGTTCCTTTTCTCTATGGTTCCTTCTTTTACTTTAATTTATTCATTCTTCTTTCTTTCTTTCTTGCTCTTTCTTTCTTTCTTCTTTCTTTAATTCCTTCTTGTTTAGTTCCTTCTCTATGGTTCCTTCTTTTACTTTAATTTATTCATTCTTTCTTTCTTTTTCTTTCTTTCTTTCTTTCTTTCTTCTTTCCTCCTTCCTTCTGTTTAGTTCCTTTTCTCTATGGTTCCTTCTTTTACTTTAATTTATTCTTTCTTCTTTCTTCTTTCTTTTTCTTTCTTTCTTTCTTGTTTAGTTCCTTTTCTCTATGGTTCCTTCTTTTACTTTAATTTATTCATTCTCTTCTTTCTTTCTTTCTTTCTTTCTTTCTTTCTTTCTTTCTTAATTCCTTCTTGTTAGTTCCTTTTCTCTATGGTTCCTTCTTTTACTTTAATTTATTCATTCATTCTTCTTTCTTTCTTTCTTTCTTGCTTTCTTTCTTTCTTCTTTAATTCCTTCTTGTTTAGTTCTTTTCTCTATGGTTCCTTCTTTACTTAATTCATTCATTCTTCTTTCTTTCTTTCTTTCTTTCTTTCTTTCTTTTTTTCTTTCTTTAATTCCTTCTTGTTTAGTTCCTTTTCTCTATGGTCCTCTTTTACTTTAATTTATTCATTCATTCTTTCTTCTTTCTTTCTTTCTTGCTTTCTTTCTTTCTTTCTTAATTCCTTCTTGTTTAGTTCCTTTTCTCTATGGTTCCTCTTTTACTTTAATTTATTCATTCATTCTTTCTTTCTTTCTTGCTTTCTTTCTTTCTTTCTTTCTTTAATTCCTTCTTGTTTAGTTCCTTTTCTCTATGGTTCCTTCTTTTACTTTAATTTTCATTCATTCTTTCTTCTTTTCTTTCTTTCTTCTTCTTTCTTTCTTTCTTTCTTTCTTTCTTTCTTTAATTCCTTCTTGTTTAGTTCCTTTCTCTATGGTTCCTTCTTTACTTTAATTTATTCTTTCTTTCTTTCTTTCTTTCATTCTTGCTTTCTTCTTTCTTTCTTTCTTTAATTCCTTCTTGTTTAGTTCCTTTTCTCTATGGTTCCTTCTTTTACTTAATTTATTCTTCTTTCTTTCTTTCTTCATTCTTTCTTTCTTCTTTCTTTCTTTCTTTTCTTTAATTCTTCTTGTTTAGTTCCTTTTCTCTATGGTTCCTTCTTTTACTTTAATTTATCTTTCTTTCTTTCTTTCTTTCATTCATTCTTTCTTTCTTTCTTTCTTTCTTTCTTTAATTCCTTCTTGTTAGTTCCTTTTCTCTATGGTTCCTTCTTTACTTTAATTTATTCATTCTTTCTTTCTTTCTTTCTTTCTTCTTTCTTTAATTCCTTCTGTTTAGTTCCTTTTTCTCTATGGTTCCTTCTTTTACTTTAATTTTTCTTTCTTTCTTTCTTTCTTCTTTCTTCTTTCTTCTTTCTTTCTTTCTTTCTTTCTTTAATTCCTTCTTGTTTAGTTCCTTTTCTCTATGGTTCCTTCTTTACTTTAATTTATTCTTTCTTTCTTTCTTTCATTCTTTCTTTCTCTTCTTTCTTTCTTTTCTTCTTTCTTTCTTTAATTCCTTCTTGTTTAGTTCCTTTTCTCTATGGTTCCTTCTTTACTTTAATTTATTCACTCATTCTTTCTTTCTTTCTTTCTTCTTGCTTGCTTTCTTTCTTTCTCTTTTCGTTCGTTTGCTATGTTTCTTTTGTTCTTTCCTCTGTTCTTTATTTCTTTCCTTCTTTTTTGTTTTGTCCCTTTTCTCTTTGGTTCTTTCTTTTTCTTTATAATTCATTCATTCATTCATTATTTCTTTTCTTCTTTCTTTTTCTTTTTCTTTTCGTTCTATCTTTTCTTTGCTATTTTTCTTAGTTTTTCCCTCTTAATTTCTTTCTTTCTTGTTTCGTTCCATCACTATTTCGTCCTTTCTTTTACATTATCATTTTCTTTCTTTCTTTCTTTCTTTCTTTCTTTCTTTCTTTTGTCTTTTTTTTCATATTTCCTTCCTTCATTCTTTATTTTCTTCCGTCTTGTTTCGTTCCTTTTCTCTTTAGTTCTTTCATTTACTTTATAATTTATTCATTCTTTTGCCATTTCTTTTTCTTTCTTTCTTTCTTTCTTTCTTTCTTTCTTTCTTTCTTTCTATAATTTTTTCTTATTTCTTTATTTCCTTCAATCTTATTCATTTCCTTCTCTCTTTATTTTTACTTTATAATTCATTTCTTTCTCTCTTTATTTCTTTTACTTTATAATTCATTTCTTTCTTTCTTTCTTTCTTTCTTTCTTTCTTTCTTTCTTTTGTTTGCGTTTTTGTTCTTTCATTTCATTTTGAATTAAATTTTCTTCTTCTCTCAATCCTTTTCTTTCTATTGCCCTTTCTTTCTTTTTCTGTCTCATTCATTCTTTCATTTGTTTTGAAAATTATTTGTAGACGATAGAAATATTTGATGTCATATAACAGTGCGCAAAATCTGTTTAGAATTTACTCTAAAAATGTTAATATGAATGTAAAATGTATGCAATTTCCCAACGTCTTAGCATCCAATATCTCCAGATTGGCTGTGAAAAGATTTATCCTGGTTTAGACGTACCGTGACTTGGGCAGAAATAGCAGGGTAGAGCCCATATCTCTTCTGGTCTACAACTAGTTTGAATTCTGATTTTTTGTTCTCCAATAACGGTTGCCATACCAAGGTTAAAGAGCACAAAGTCTGCCCTGTTATTTATCCATAGCTGGAGGAAGAATAATTGAATGCATGCCATTCCCGGAGGTAGGGCGTCCCATCGTGATTTATTTACTAGCAAACTATCCAATCACCACTGAATAGCGGGTTCGATCCTAGCTGGATGCCTCATACTTGAAACCTTGTGTCATATCATGCACATATCGAACGGGTTGGGTAAATACCGACCTTTCACGCGTTATATGAAATGCAAACAGCCTCGTTCAGGATCTGTAGTAGGGTAGCCGATATTTCAACGACGATAAACGTTACGGTGCTAGCACCTCCTAAACGCGTTCACACATCGTTAAAATCAATCAATCAATTCTCCACCTTTTATTTCCGGTTTTTGTTCTTTTTATTATTTCATTTACTCAGCTCATCAAACTTGCTTTTTCCTTTCTTGTGTGTGTGTGTGTGTGTGTGTGTGTGTGTGTGTGTGTGTTTGTATGTGTGTGTGTGTAATTTTAGGGTTTGGTTTGGTTTGTTTGTTTTGCGACATATCAACCTTAGTGAGTCATTATTGCCCACAAAGATTTAAAATAAATTCGTTCTTAATGGAAACTCACATTTTTCTATTTAACCCATAGATTGAACCCTAACAGGTACTACCACTCCGGGGTAGAGTGGACCATTGAGCAATGGTGATGAAGGGGTGCTCCATTGGAACCTCACTCTGTTACAGTTTAACGTCATACATAGGACATGGAGACCCTCAACTACCGCCTTCTAGCAACTGCAGAGGTGCACTCAGTGTGTTCTAACGTCCCAGCCGACAGAGCGGGTGATTTTAGGGAAAACACCTGTAGGGACCAAAACGACACACAAGAGTTCTGAAATTACGTTTAAACACAAACACACACACACACACACTCACACACACGCACACACACACACACACATACACAACACACACACACACACACACACACACACACACACCGCCCAAACATTTGTTTATAAGTCTCCACTGACAAAATCTACCTTCGAACCTCCTTTGCTTTTTATATCTCCTTATACGGCCCTTTCCAGGACAGTATTGGTTTTACTTCACCGCTCCCCACCCCTTTCTCCCGTTCTCTGTATCCCCCTCCTCTGTATGTGTCTTTCCTTGTTTTCCCCACCTTCACATTACCATCTCGAGACGCATTTTTATGTTTAAAAGAAAAAATCTTTCTCTGGTCGCACTGGTTGGCATTGTATCGTGGTTGAGACGGGAGAACACGTCACTTGTCCACATCGCCCAGATATCGCCCACACATCGCCAACATATCGCAACATTTTGCTCACATTTCACCCCCATATATCGCCCACATATCGCCCATATACTTCAAATTGCCCATTGCCCAGTCAATAAATACAATCAAAATAATCTCACGTTTCTCAAAATCACATGTCACCCACTATTAACAGAAAAATATCAACCCAGGCCATCATTTTGGACCGGATTTCAGTCAGAATTTCACAAATTATTAGAAACCTATCTGGAAAGGTTTTAAAATTGAGCGGTCCCCACATGGTTTCTCTTGTAGTATAAAGTCTACCAAAATTGCTCCTATTGTAGTATGCGATCTACCACATAGTTTTTAATTATAGTATGCAGTCTATCACATTATTTTCATTGTAGTATGCGGTCTATTCTATTGTAGTATGTTATACCTCATTGTTTCTATTGCCGTATGTTATCTACCATATCAACTATTTCCATTGTAGTATGCGGTCTACCACATTAGTTTTATTTATTTTCTGTATAGTGTCTACCTCATTGTTTTTATTGCAGTATGTGGTTTACCATATTGTTCCTATTACAGTGTAAAGTAAACTTATCCCTATTTATTAAGAATATTTATAAAAACATTTGAAATCAGTAAAAGGCAATTAAAATATCCAGACTTGTAAATAGTTTGAAAACCTTTTAAAATGATAATAAATAAACTAATTTAATTATTTAAAGAATTTTCCAGCAAAAATAGTAATGATGAGGTTGTAGTATTTCAACCGGCACACTTCTTTTTATTTATTCATTAATTTATTTATTTTTAGAATTTCAGTGTTGGTATCCAGTTATGAGCATTTTATTGGCCGTGTGTACCCATATTTGGTTTACCATTTTCATAGCCGATATTATTTATACAAGCAAAAAAAAACAAGAAAAAAAACCCCAAAACAAAACAAAAAACACCCTCCGGATAGTGTAAAATTTATTTGAAAGATTTTGCCTGAGGGGTCTAAAATTCAGTGTTGAAGGGTTCCTATCATAAGTAAAATCATCAAATTTATTAAAGGAGTAAAAAAATAAAACAATTTGAAATGGGAACATAGTTCTGTCTCCCTCAAATAAAATGTTGCATGCATCTATTACTTATTAATTAAACTAGTACAAAATAAAAATCACCCTCCGGGTGATGTAAAAATAGATTTTTGAAACATATTGCCTGAGGGGTGGGAGTAAAAACTTCAATGTCAGCGAGTTTGTACCCTAAGTAAGTAAAATCATCAAATTCATTAAAGGATCAAAAAAATAAAACAATTTCAAATGTAAACTTTAAATATGTATTAAAATAAAACAAACTATATATAGATATATAATACCAGTCATGTATTTATTAAAACTTGTTTTAAAAATCAATGAGGACTGTCTAATGTTGCATGTTCAAATTTTTAGTGTATTTATTCATGTTATGACGATTTTGGGTAATGTGACGTAAGCAGTGACGTAATTTTTTTACAGACAAAAACCGGAAGCGAATCTCCATTATTAATAGAGATAATTATTTTTAATATTTCACATAAATCGTAGGCATTTTATTTGTAAACTTTTTAGTTAAGTTATAGATACTGAAAAAAATGACTATTTCTTGTTTGTAAATAATTTTCTTGTAAAACTCTATTCATAATATAACTCTAAATATATATTAGAATAAAACAAATTATATATATATATATATATATATATATATATATATATATATATATAATAGCGGGCATATAATTATTAAAACGTGTTTTAAAAAACAATCAGGATCATCTAAATTTGCATACTCAAATTCTGAGTGGTTATAATATAAGGTTGTTCTTTATTCTATGTATTGATGACTTTTGGGTAATGTGACGTAAGCAGTGACGTAGTTTCGGTTACAGATAAATTGAGACCATATATCCGTTATTAATGAATAGCAGTAGGCTGGATACTTATCAGAATGAATAAAGAAACCAAATATTCCTGGTTTATGATTGGAATAAATGCCTTTTTGCTTCGTCATTGGACAACATAATATCAACAATAGAATCGTTTCTTTTTTAGTCCGGATACCAAAGGTTTGTCGATTCGAGCACCATGGTTCTTTTTATTTAGAATTTCCACATCTAAATCTTCGGGAAAATGGAGCATGATCACCATATTTCCTTCAACGATTCTATTTACGCCTTCCAGTAAATCGCACTTCATCTATTTGAATAGGTGTTTCTCCAGGGCTAACCATTTGACCCTCGAATATAATGCGATACAATTACTTCACAAACTTTGTGGCTTATACTGAACCAATCTGATTTGTTTTTTCTCTTTCCTATTAATGTTAATATTACTTTCTTTATATGAGGAAATACAAATACATTCTTTCTTTCTTTCTTTCTTTGTATTTCTTCAGTTCACTTTCTTTCTTTCTTTCTTTCTTTGTATTTCTTTAGTTCACTTTCTTTCTTTCTTTCTTTCTTTGTATTTCTTCAGTTCACTTTCTTTCCTTCTTTCTTTGTATTTCTTTAGTCACTTCTTTCTTTCTTTCTTTCTTTCTTTCTTTATTTCTTCAGTTCACTTTCTTTCTTTCTTTCTTTCTTTCTTTCTTTCTTTCTTTGTATTTCTTCAGTTCACTTTCTTTCTTTCTTTCTTTCTTTCTTTCTTTCTTTCTTTGTATTTCTTCAGTTCACTTTGTTTCTTTCTTTCTTTGTATTTCTTCAGTTCACTTTCTTTTTCTTCTTTCCTTCTTTCTTGTATTTCGTCAGTTCACTTTCTTTCTTTCTTTCTTTCTTTCTTTCTTTCTTTCTCTTTCTTTGTATTTCTTCGTTCACTTTCTTTCTTTCTTTCTTTCTTCCTTTCTTGTATTTCCTCGGTTCAATTCTTTTCTTTCTTTCTTTCTTTCTTTCTTTCTTCTTTCTTTGTATTTTCCTCGGTTCACTTTCTTTCTTTCTTTCTTCTTTCTTTCTTCTTTCTTTTTCTTCTTTCTTCTTTCTTCTTTCTTTCTTTCTTTCTTTCTTTCTTTCTTTCTTTCTCTTTCTTTCTTCTTCTTTCTTTGTATTTCCTCTTCAATTATTTATTTATTTATTTATTATTTCTTCAATTCACTTTCTTTCTTTTTTCTTTCCTTCTTTCTTGTATTTCTTCGGTTCACTTTCTTTCTTTCTTTCTTTCTTCTTTTCTTTGTATTTCTTCAGTTCACTTTCTTTCTTTTTCTTTGTTTCTTTCTTTCCTTCTTCTTTGTATTTCTTCGGTTCACTTTCTTTCTTTCTTTCTTCTTTCTTTCTTTCTTCTTTTGTATTTCCTCGGTTCAATTTCTTTCTTTCTTTCTTTCTTTCTTTCTTTCTTTCTTGTATTTCCTCGGTTCAATTTCTTCCTTTCTTCTTTCTTTCTTTCTTTCTTTCTTTCTTTCTTTCTTTGTATTTCTTCTTTCTTTCTTTCTTTCTATTCTTCTTTTTCTTCTTTCTTCCTTCCTTTCTTTCTTCTTTGTATTTCTCGGTTCAATTTCTTCTTACTTTCTTCTTTCTTTCTTTCTTTCTTTCTTTCTTTCTTTGTACTTCTCGGTTCACTTTCTTCTCTTTCTTTCTTTGTATTTCTTCGGTTCACTTACTTTCTTTGTTTCTGTCTTTCTTCTTTCTTTCTTTCTTTTTTTGTATTTCTTCGGTTCAATTCTTTTCTTTCTTTCTTTCTTCTTCCTTCTTTTGTATTTATTCGGTTCACTTTCTTTTTTCTTTCTTCTTTCTTCCTTCTTTCTTTTTGTATTTATTCGGTTCACTTTCTTTCTTTCTTTCTTTCTTTCTTTCTTTCTTTCTTTCTTTCTTCTTTTTTTTGTATTTCCTCGGTTCAATTCTTTCTTTCTTTCTTTCTTCCTTTCTTTCTTTGTATTTCTTCTTCACTTTCTTTTTTCTTTCTTTCTTTCTTCTTTCTTTCTTCTTTGTATCTATTCGGTTCATTTTCTTTCTTTCTTTCTTTCTTTCTTCTTTCTCTTTCTTCCTTTCTTTCTTTCTTTTTCTTTTCGGTTCATTCTTCTTTCTTTCTTCTTTCTTTCTTCTTCTTTCTTTCTTTTCTTTCTTTTTCTTTCTTTCTTTTTTCTTCTTGTATTTCCTGGTATGTTTTTTCTCTTTCCTGTTAATCTCCTCGTAGACTCGTTGGAATGTCCATAACGATATAAAAAACTGGTTCTAGAATTTCACACAATAGTAACTTTCCATTCACTTTCCGAATAATATCTGTATGATGGAGAAAAAAAAACGAAAATTAATATTGCTTTTCCAAATGTGTTTAACAATAAAATTAAATAAGCATTCGAAATATCTATTTTAAAGGGTTTTTAAGGATAGCTGAGATCTCTGAACAAACCCAAATCCGTCTTCCGATAAAAAAGAATTAAACGAGGTTTTAAGACGAATAACAAGACATGTTGGACACTGGTGGAGAAGTAAGGACGAACTTTTAGGTGACGTTCTCCGGTGGACTCACCAGAATGGGCTAAACTGCAAAAACTTACATTGATCAAATCAGTACGGATATTGAATTCTGTGAAGAAGACCTGCCAATTGTGATGACTGACAGGGACGGTAGCGAGAGAAAGTGTGGAAATCCATGCTGTTGGTAGGCCCCGACCTGACCTGATGAGTAAAAAAGCTACTTGACGTTCAATAATGATCATCTTACTTTCTATATCAACAAGGATTGATAGTTTCTTGAGTAACAATTACGCGAAATTCTTTCTCTGATTATTATTTATTTGAATTCTTTGTTTTTAAAAAATCTTTCTGGCTAAAATGTTTTTTTCTGTTTCATTTTATTTTCTTTCCTTTTTTCCTTTACAAAATGACCTACAGTTTTCTGTTTTAGTCTTTCTTTTTTACCTCTTCCTACTTAAACGTTTTTCTTTTACAAGTTATGAATAAGTTTTCTCCTTCTTTTTTCTTTCTTTGTATTTCTCCTTCACTTTTTCTTTCTTTCTTTCTTTCTTTCTTTCTTTGTATTCCTCGGTTCAATTATTTCTTTCTTTGTATTTCCTCAGTTCACTTTCTTTCTTTCTTTCTTTCTTTCTTTATTTCTTCGGTTTCTTTTCTTTCTTCTTCTTTCTTTCTTTCTTTCTTTCTTTTTCTTTCTTCTCTGTATTTCCTCTATCCACTTTCTTTCCTTCTTACTTTCTTTCTTTCTCTGTATTTCCTCTGTTCACTTTCTTTCTTTCTTTCTTTCTTTCTTTCTTTCTTTCTTTCTTTCTTTCTTTCGTTCTTTGTATTTCCCAGGCCTATTTTTTTTGTATTTATTGTGTGCATTTTTTCTTTCTTTCTTTCTTCTTTCTTTCTTTCTTTCTTTCTTTCTTTCTTTTTTCCTATCTCTGGATTTTCATGTTTCGCTTTCTTTCTTTAAAAAACCTTTCTTTCATAAAGAGATAGCTATAGAAAAGAAAACTGAGTAGGAAAAATAAAAAAATAAAACTGTCGTGTAATATCTGAGCCAATCCAAGCCAAAATAGAAAAAAAAAAGAAAAAAAAAGGGGGGGGGATTTTAAGCAAGCAATGAATTATCGCCATTAAGAGTGATTGGGTCTTTTCTGGTTAATCTCACATGAAGAGATCTGAAGTTTCGTCCTTCCGGGATTTAGGATTTCTTATCCCTCCCTCTCCTAGTCATCCTCTGATTTGCACTTATTGTGATAAATTTAGTTAGGGTTTCGATGGGGGAGCGCCACTTCTAGAGTTTCCATGACTCCAGAGAGGTTAGATCACGTGTCAAATGAAGGGAAGGAAAGAAAATTGAGTCCATGATTGATTGCTTCACATTTGCCAATCGTTAGATTTGTCCGTAAAGGCATTTATTTTTTGTCACTTTCTCATTGGCACATATTAATATTTAAGAGCATGCAGCATTTCTTCAAAGATATTTTTCGGAGATTTATTTTCATATATATATATATATATATATATATATATATATATATATATATATATATATATGATAAATCTCCGATATATATATATATATATATATATATATATATTATATATATATTATTGTATATCAAACAAAAGTGGTTTCAATTTTGATATTTGGTTTCTTCTCTTTATTTAGATGTGCTAAACTTGTTTTGGGTATCTTTTATGGCCGTATTCAAGTAAATAAAATATAGGCCTTAACATACACACACACACACACACACACACACACACACACACACAGAGTTCTGGAGCTCTGGGGAGTATGTAGAAGTAAAGTAAAGTCGTCGGGGCGTTCAAAGTCGGTATCAGCCAATCAGCGAGGGAGACTATCCCCTTTTCACTTGCGCTAGACCAAGGAGATTATTTTAGCGTCTAAGGTGGAGCGCCACACCTACCACCATCTCCTTACTTTACCGCACATATCCCTGTGCTACTCATACGCTGAGTTGGCGAGGACCGGAATCGAACTAGGAACCTTGTGTTTCTAGCCGAACGCTCTACCGACTGAGCTAACGCGGGGTGTATGTAGTACTCCTTAATTGCCATTAATCCCAGACCAACTTTGATCCTCTGGTAGTACCTGTTAGGATTCCATCTATGGTTAATTATTTCCGAAGGGCATTAGTCTGAAAGTAAACGTAACAGCGTAACTAGAGTACGAATTCTTTTACTATGATTTCGCAGTCCAACACCTTGATTTTATTGGATAGAGCCAGTCTAGGTCAGTCAGTAGAGCATCTACCCCGGAACCACAAGGGTCGGGGTTTGATGTTGGCCTTCGATAATTTAGCATATGAGTATCACAGCTTGGATATGTGCAGCAAATTGGGAGCTAATGTTAGGTGTAGCACTTCTCTCAGATGCAAACACAATCTCCCTGGTCTAGCGCTAATGAAAATAGGCCGCTCTGTTGATTATTCAACTCACAATAATAAATGAAAATTTTGCCATGGGAATTAACCCCGCCCCGTATATTGGTGGATCTGTGTCTGCTTGTACTCTATATAACTCCGTGAGCAGGTGACATGTCGGCATATATAGAACAAAGTGTATGTCAGTGTATTAGTTTGTGAGTCGGTGCAATATATATATATATATATATATATATATATATATATATATTTTGTGTGCATTGACACATATATTTGTGGCCTTATATCTATATATACATATACATATATATATACATATATATATATATATATATTATATATATATATATATGCAGGTCACAAGTGAACGTTTCTGATGACGGATAATCACCTAAAAGTGATGTTCCGAAACCATTGTTAAAACGGACTTTTAAATGTATTGGTGACTATAAATAAATAAATACAGCTCTTACAAAAATAATTGAGCACTTTATAATCATTTCTCCAATAATAATAACAAAGAATTAACTATATATATATATATATATATATATATATATATATACTGAGTTTGTGTACTTATTAGTTGGTAGGTCTGTGCGCTTGTAACCAATTCTCTGTATATTTTCTTATAAGCGCAGCATGTCGAACACCACGTATATTTTCGTGTATTAGTCGACTGATATATAAATGCACGAATCCTCGTTCTTAGTGTGTGTGGTTGTATTTTAGGGCGTTGAGTGGGAGTGGGGATTTTGTGTGACGCGTACTTCATCATTCATAGTTGAATGGTCACCCCCGCTGTGAAATCTATGAACACTTCTACCCGGAGATAGTCGGGTGAAAACATTAACGGGTGTCGGTTTACTCGCATACCCGGGGTATCTGTCGACCTTGTTTTGAATCACTTTTTTTTTCTTTCGTTTCATAAGGGCATCGAAGCAAAGCTATAAATACTAGGGTGGGATTTCGAGTGATGAGTAGCACACTTGTCATTCGCGTCCCAAACACGACGAGTAACACAAAATATCTGTGTCAGAACAAAGAAAATGTATATATATATATATATATATATATATATATATATATATATATATATATATATATATATATATATATATATATATATATAATATATATTATATATAATATATAATATATATATATATATATATATATATAGTAATATATATATATATATATAATATATATATATATATATATATATATTGTAACACAGGTACACATATATATATATATATATATATATTGTAATACAGGTACACACACACACACACACACACATATATATATATATATATATAATAACAGGTACACACACACACACACACATATTATCATATATACACATATATATATATATTGTAATACAGGTACGCACACACACACGCACACACACACATATATATATATTGTAATACAGGTGCAAGTAATAACCTACTTGTACCTGTATTACAATAAATTTGCTCTACTAACGTATTAAGCACTTTTTATTTGTTATATCGCTGTCTTACCTTTCTGAATTTTGCATCAACTAACCATTGTGACCATCTTCACCGGTAAGTCACCTTTTCCGAAATATATATATATATATATATATATATATATATATATATATAGTCATTGTATATATATTATATGCTCTTGAAACCCGGTAGAGTTTTCTAGAGGGGACTTTGACGACTTTTCGCCGCTTAGCCAAAAAGGCATTTCTCGTCTGTTGTTTAGAAACTTGAGTTCTCTGGTGATCGTAACATACATCTCCGGATGTATGAACTCATCAGTTAAATGTTAGCCAATTACTGACATTATAGCCACTTATTGATCCCATAAACAATACTTCTATCCATTACCATATAAATAGATACATTACCCAATAATTCAGCTACAACATTATTGAAATAAACCTCAATAATTTAAGAATAAAAAAGATCACAAATTCCCCCAAAACAATAAAAAAAACATTATTAATAATAAAAACAACCACACTCACACGTGGTGTGATGCTGGTATATATACCATCCAATGTTTGGATTGTAGTAAACAATATATAGGAGAAAAATCTAGAAATATTAACCAACGAATCCGAGAACACAAGAGAGATATTAGTAACGGTTAATTGAACAACGCACTTACGAAACATATTTTAGAAACAACCATCTCTTTAATTTTAAAGAATCCAAAATGTGAGTTAGGATACACAACAAAAACAAAGAAAAATCGTAGAATCTAGCACAATCTCAATTTTTAACACGATTAAACAAAGACCAGGATTTTATATCTTGTCTCCTCACCTCTCGAAAATTATACTTAAAGATTATAGAATGCCTTATATTTGATCAACAATACACTTAGTTATATTAGATATATATTTTTCTTATTTATAACTAAATTATTATTTATAAATTTCACACACACACTCACACACATGCACCCATACACACATCCATCATGTACTAT
>CM042146.1:124603083-124606321 GCA_023376005.1 Doryteuthis pealeii
TTGTGGTATAGGTGATATAACCTATCTACATAATGAAATGATCCTATTGCTACTATAAGTAGCAAAGACAATTGTAGCTTGAAGAACAAGCGACGCGATTCAGTTCTAGACTGTATTGTCGGACGTAACTTCACCTTCCTTCTGTAAATTCTACTTTCTCTGTTCAATACACTTGTGTCAACTTTCACCAGTTTTTTGTCTTTATTTGTGCCCCTTTACAACCCCATAACACTTTGCCACTGCCGCTACTGCCAACATCTTCAGGACGTTGTCTTTAGGAAGAGAGCGGAACCCACATAGAGACGATTGGCTGAATCTATACTGACGCAAAACACAATCACTATACATTTGGATTATCTATATTTATTCTAGACGCGTGGTCTAATGGTTAGAGTCATAGGAAGTGGACTCGTCGCCCGAGTTCAATTCCTGGCCGAATCTGTTTGAATTTCACATAATGCTAAAACCCTTGGGAAATGTATGAATCCAATTCTCCCTCCAGCTACGGGTAAATAGCTGGGCAGACTGGCTCTTTAACTGGCTAAGTAACCAGTCTAGAAAAAGGAAAACTCTGAATTCAAACCTGTTAAACTCCGCTTATGAAATTGACCTTGTGCCACATCCTGCTCGTGCGTAGGGGGTTGGTAAATATATATACTCATTCTAGGTGCCTACTACAGCGTGATCGTTAACAAAGTCTTTTAGTAGGCCAACCACTAGGTGTCCTACTAATGTTGCCTTGTGTCAGACAAAGATAACTTAATAACTCTACAGACACTACATTAATCAGCGTCTTAGTGCACTTTCTAAAACTGTTGTATCCTTGAGGTGGCAAAAAGAATACACAGAGAATACAGGATGTGTGAATATGTATTTATTCAACACTTAACATAGAACAAAGAAGTAGTACAAATCACAAGACAAACGTACAAATAAGGGGTTCAAATGGTTGGAGTTGACGCAGTAATTTCGTTTCGAATAAATTCTGACCTTAGTCACTGCTGCGCTCGACTCTTAAATGCTTCTGGGTCAGGGTCCATTATTGCAGGGCTTATTCCTCTACAACAAAAACACGCCTATATATATATATATATATAATATTATATATATATATATATATTATATATATTATATATATATTACACAGGATACATACATATATATATATAAATATTATATGCTTCAAATCCAGTAGAGCTCTCCAGAGGGGACTTTAAAATAACTTCCCAGCTTAGCGTAAGGCAATACTCGTCTGTTGTTTACAGATTAGAGTCTATGGTGATCGTAACATACATCCCCGGGTATATGTATTTAGCTGTGAAATTTTGCCTCTAATTGAACAGCTACCGTCGGGCCAAGACGGTTAGGAGCCGGACTAAAGGAAATTAAGTCGGGTTTTCGTTTCCCGCATTAGAAGTAGCTGTTAGTTTAGCCACAGTGATTAGATTGTAAACGTTGAAACACTCTGTTGCGGATGATATATATTAATATTATAATATATATATATATATATATATAGTATATATATATAATGGTATAAAATATGATATGAATCAACTCAATATATACCAAATATTCACATGCACGGTTATGAACCTTTTATCTTCATATTTTATTCAAAAAATCCACTCAACTTTTGAACAACAAAAATCTTTTTCTCTTCTTTTCATCATATTGTCTTGAAAGAAGGTTTTTTATAAAACGAAACGTATTTTTAAACGTCGCGATAAACATAATAAATTATTCTTTTTGGAACGTTTTGTTTTTTCCAATTTATTATATATATACTCACCTCATATATATATATATATAATATATATATTTGATTGAACCGGTGACAATTCCTGTCGTAATGTTTCTGTTCAATCCGTTCAAGGTGTCTGGCCATCTTTTTGTGTCAGGGTGGAACTGGTGATCTCAAACCACTAAAGGTGTCTCTACGAGCGCTTGTTCGGCATGTCGATTTGCCATCTTCAGGTTGGAAGCTGATTGGTATGTTCAAATATTCTACTGCATCGTCGTTCGAACTACTACCAATTCCTAACAACCTCCCACTACAATTGTTTACAACCTCCACCACTACCAAATTGTTACAACCTCCCACTACCAATTCCTAACGTTACTGGTCGTTTTCTTTGAAAAACGAGAACCACGAAACTACCATCCAGTTCCACCTGAAGATGGCAATCGACATGCCGAAAGCGGGTCGTAGAGAAACTTTTGGTGGATTGATATTGATATACCAGTTCGCACCCTGACAACAAAAAGATGGCCAGACCCGTGAACGGATTGAACAGAAACTCGTACGACAGGAATTGTCACTCGCGTTCAACCAAATATGTTTAAAAGAGAAAATGCTGCAAAATACACTTTATATATTATATATATATATATATATATATATACTGTAGTGTGGATGGTCACTATTTCAGCTTTTGCTGGATTTGGTGTGCCAAAGGCAGTATTAATTGTGCGTGCTCAATATAAAAATGGAGCTGTATGATAATATAATAAGATAATATATAAGTATATGTATATTTACCCTTATTATATTATATATATATAATATATATATAATATTATATTATAAGTATATATATATACATTTGACGAAGTGGACATGGCCGTATATATCTAACTAATGGTTGAATAACTAAAAGAAATTGCTAAAAAAATGTTATGTACTTAAAGGTCATATGGAAATAAAACCTCAGAGAAAATTGATTCTCTCCTCTCTTTTCTCTTTCCTCCTTCTCTTCCTTTTCTTCTCTATTATATTAAATAATATATATTATTATTATTTATATAAGTTATATTTTATTAATATATTGGTTTTGAGGTGATTTTGAAGGCTATCACAATGCAGGGTGTAAAGAAAAAAAGGGTAAACAATGGTGTATGTTGTGTATAACCTGTCTTTATTCTTGCAATGATATGAGATAAAATCTCTTTTTCGAGATCACTGGAACTGAAGTCGTCTGTTATGGTATTTCTAGTTAAATGAAATTAAATTTAAGCAAATTATAAAACTCTCATATATATATATATATATATATTATATATATAATATATATATATATATATATATGTATGTGTGTGTGTTGTGTGGGTGTGTGTGTGCTGTGTGTGTGGTGTGTGTGTGTTTTAGTTTTAGTTAACAATGATTATCATATTATTAATTTAATATACAAAATTTTCATAATTAAAAATCTAATACTTTGATAATTAAATATCTCTC
>CM042146.1:124611421-124663562 GCA_023376005.1 Doryteuthis pealeii
TCTCTCTCTCTCTCTCTCTCTCTCTCTCTCTATATATATATATATATATATATATATATATATATATATCTTTCAAAGAAAGGAAACTTAACAAACCGTCATCAGTTATATTTTATTTCATCCAGAAACAATTTTTTTTTTGAGTTCTAGCCTCATCAGACGGGTTTTACAAAATACAGGATCCTCAAAAAAAAAAAAAAAAAAAGAAGAAAATAAAAAAAATAAAAATAAATTATATCACCAGAAAAATCTTCTCATTATTTACAAAAAATCTATGAAAGATAACAATGAAAAATTTTAAATTGTTATGCATAGCAAAAAAGATACAATGTATATTTTAACTTCCTGTTTAACCGACTTCTTCTAAAAACAAATAGAAAACATAAAAATATAAATAAAAAATGAATAAAATTTTTTATGTCTAGACGTTTTTTTAAACCTTAGAAATCTAATAATCATTAAAAAGTCTTTATCCCCAGAATTGATTTGCATTAAAAATTAAATATATAAATCTACAAGAGCATACAGTATGATTGCGCAGTGAGAATTCGAAGATCCCAAATAGAATCATCCCTTTCAACCAGTCATTTGGATTACCTCACACACACACACACACACACACACACACACACACAACACACACACACATATATATATATATACATAATGGCTTTTAATACTTTTCTTTCCTACCTCTTAATCCGGAAGTACCTTCAAATAATTCTTTTTTTCTTTCGTTTTTCTTTTCTTTCTTTTCTGCATTAAAACTTCCAGCCTACAGAATTCTTCTCGCACGCCTCAATGCACTTGAGCAGGTACTTGCAATTTTTTTCTCTTTCATAAGTGTATTAAGATATTCTGTATATACTCGTGTATAAGTCGATTCTACCTACAGGTCAATCATGGAATTAGTGTCAAGAACTATTTAATTAGTCGTGTGTCTACTGGAGCATTTTTGCTTATACAAAGGGAAATATAATAAAGCATAAACGAGGCACTTTCAGAAAATATTGAAACTGAACGTATACTTATCGAGACAGAAATTATGACATAAGGGGCTTAGAATACGCTGAATGTATCCAAATGTATTCCTGGAGTATGATTCGGCATCTGATGGTGAGGCTCCATTTCAAGTGATTTAGGGGAGTGTAGAATTCTCCTTCATTGCCATTCTCAATTATTATTTACCCTTTTGAGTTTTCCCATCAGCGTTAGCTGATGGTCTTTCACTGGAGTCTCAGTGACAGCAAGTCTTCTAAGGTCTCCAGGGCTCTTCTGAGTATTCTGGCAGATTGCTGCAGTGCAGTGTTCTGGATGGTATCAATCCTTCCTCTGATTTCCAGACTTTCCAAACCCTTTTCCAATCCTTTTGGGACCGTTCCAAGTGCACCAACTACAATTGGTATCACTTTTACTTTCCTATTCCATAACTTTTTCAGTTCTCTGGCAAGGTCCAGGTTTATTATTATTATTATTATTATTATTATTATTATTTCGCCCATTCAAGTTTTTAACAGCTGCCGTGGTCGGTGGTTCACTGGAGGCTGAGTGACAGCAAGTCTCCTCAGGTCTCCAGGACTCTTCTGAGTATTCTGGCCGATCCCAACAGTGCAGTAGTTTGGATGGTCTCGATTCTTCTTCTGATTTCCAATTCACACAGACACTTTTCCAGAGCTTTGGGGATCGTTCCAAGGGCACCAATCACAATTGGTATGACCTTCACCTTCATGTTCCAAAGTTTCTTCAGTTCTCTGGCAATTATTATTATTATTATTATTATTATTATTATTAAAGCATTAGAGTCATCCAAAGAGATAGGCATCAATTATGAAATTGTTATAAACACTAACTACGAACAATAATGGGCATGTCCCAATCCTCATACGTCCTACCTATGAACATCAATGGGTATGTTCCAATCCTCTTAAATACGCGAGTATTATGCTAAGTAGTCTTATACCACTGGCAAGTATTGTATTTTATTAATGTTATAAATATTCCATTTCACATTTCATTTCCAACTTCCGTTTGGTTATTTCTAATTTTAGTAACCTTTGTTAGGTTACAACAGAAATGGACTTAGCGACATGTGTTCAAATCCTTAGAGAGGCTGTTTGCATTTCCCATTGCTCAAATACCCTTGGGCGATGTATGTATTCAACCATTCTCCCCTTAGCTATTTGTAAATAGTAGAGCAGGCTGGGTTCTTTGGCCTTGGTATAGAAACTAATCTAGGAGAAGAAAAACTGAATTTATCATCTAGTAACAGATGATAAATTCAGTTTTCTTTCTCCTAGATTAGTTTCTATACCAAGGCCAAAGAACCCAACCTGCTCTTTGTTAGGTTACAACAGGAATGTATTCAGAGAGTTTGGGAATCGGCTTTAAGTACGAGGTATTTCAAAAAAGTTCCACTATGTCAAAAAACCTGGATGTGAGAGGCATCACACTTCTTGCTACAGGGCCAGATGATCAGCTAGCATGTCTACAAAGAGACACTTCGGCGTTTGCTTCGTTCAGTGCGCGAGAAGAGGCGAAAGAATTGGCAAGACAACTCGTGGGTGCTCCACTATGACAACGCACCTGCACACACGGCCCTGAGTATCCGAAAGTTCCTGGCCCAAAATAACATTCCTGTGCTGTAGCAACCTCCCTATTTGCCCGACCTGGCTCCATGTGATTTTCCCTCTTCCCCACGCTCAAGGGTGTCATCAAGGGAAGGATGTACACGACATCAAAAAGGCCGTGATGACAGAGCTACGGAGAATCCCGGAAGAATCCTTCCTGGAGTGAATGCAAGCGTGCAGAGAAGGATGGGAAAGTACATTAGACTCCAGGGGTTTACTTTGAAGGGGATAACTTGTTGTTTATATTTAAAATATTTTTTGTGACACCAGTGTTGGATTATTATTGTATTTAAGTTGTGCTACAATGCACCACTTAGACTAGGCGAGGTCACGTGGTTTATTCCTCCGTCAATCAACAGCCCTAATGCGTGGCTGGTTGATTACGTAATCACTGATACTGAGAGATGTCCATTTGCAAACATTGACAAGGACTTGCAATACCGAGGAACACCAAGGAACAACAAACGAATTCTTTACCAAGGATTTCCGCTGGACATGCACTCTTGTTTGAAGACTAAAGGAGGGCCCATAAAATCGTAACAACGAGTCCTGGAACTTTTCGGGCATACCTCGTATGTTGTTCTTTTTAAGATGGCGGTTGTGTTTTAGAGGGATAAGGAAAATGTACGTTACCCCCCCCTCCCCAAAAAAAAAGAAGACCCTTCAAGAATTGAACTTTCCTTTGTTTTTGACTAAATGATTTAGTCATTTTTGCAACGTAAGTTGTGTTTTAGAATTACTGCAGGACTTTATAAACATCCTTGTAGATTGTAGTAAAATAAGTAAATAAAATAATCGGGGTCGGGGGTAGGGATTGGGAGAGGAAGGTTTAGAAGTAATAATGGTTACAAGAGTAAATTAGTTCAGTGAAGTGATTGCTGTTTTTAAATGGTTAGGTATTTGCCGAAGGACACGACGGGTGTCGAAACGTTCGGGTTTTTTTTCTTTCTCTTGGCATATTATGCCAAAGTAATTAGTTTTACCTTCTTCTGCACTAAACGCACTTGTTTTTTTTTTTTTTTTTTTTCTGGTTTCATCATTATTTCTTCTTCTGTATCCTTATTAGCATCTTTCTATCTTCTCTTTCCTTTTGGTCCTATTTCTTTCTTTCTTTCATTTTTCTTTCTTTTTTTCTTTCTTTTACATTTTCTTTCTTTCTTTCTTTCTTTTCTATCTTTTTTTTTTCATTTTCCCTTTTAGTTCTATTGTTTCCTTTCTTTCATTCATTCCATTAATTTCTTTCTTTCTTTCTTTCTTTCTTTCTTTTATTTTGCTTTACCTTTTTCGTTTTATTGTTTCTTTCTTTTCGTTTGTTCCCTTAAATTCTTTCTTTCTTTCTTTTTTTTTCTTTCTTTCTTTTGTTCGTTAGTTTATTTCCTTAATTTATTTCACCTTTTTCTTTCTTTCGTTTCTTGTTTTTTTTCTTTTTTTCCATTTTCTTCCCAATATCTTTCTTTATTTCTTTACTTCATTCGTTTCCTTAATTTCTTTCTCTTTTTTCATTCTTTTTTTTCATTCTTTTTCATTTTTTCTTTCATTTTCTTTCCTTCCCTTGTTTACTTGATTTCTTTTATTTTGTTTGTTTGTTTCATTTTTTGTTTTTGTATTTTGTTTTCTATCACCCTTTCATTCTTTCTTTCTATTATCTTTCTTTCTTTTCTTTTTTCTTTCTTTCTTTCTTTCTTTCTTTCTTTCTTTGTTTGTCCTGAAACACCCAGTTCTCACCTTGTTTACAATATTTGCGCTTAACAATCTTATGTCTAGAAGTAAACCAAGTTTATATTTGGTACAAAGCTTCCCAACCGACAAACAGGTAACCGTGTCAGGTACTGTTTAATGACATGGGCGTTCCATCTTGGTGTAATGGTTTCCAAGCTAGTCTTGCAGATCCATTACTACTAAAATGCGAGTTTGTTGCTCACTGGATGACCCATACTTGTGACATTGTGTCACATTCTACCAGTGGCAAAAGGGTTAGGTAAATGCCTACAAATTTTCTTGTTATTTAAAGTCATCGGGGCGGCCTAAAGTCGGTATCAGTCAGTCAGCGAGGGAGTCTATCCCCTTTTCAATAGCGCTAGACCAAGAAGATTGTTTTGGCGTCTGAGGTGGAGCGCAACACCTACCATCAGCTCCTTACTTTACCGCACAGATCCCTGTGCTACTCATATGCTGAGTTGGCGAGGACCGGTATCGAACTAGGAACCTTGTGTTTTCTAGCCGAGCGCTCTACCGACTGAGCTAACCCGACCCCTTCTTGGTATTTAAAGGTGTATAATTAACGATGACAACACTTCATTTTTACTGTCTATATTTTTTATTTTTGACTAGTGAAAGGGGGATAGATTCCCTCACTGTCTGACTGATATCGACTTAAGGTCACACCGACGACTTCACTTTATGAAATAAGACAGCTCTACATAAAACAGTTTGATTGTCTAAAGAGAACAGACAGACAGTTCCCAATTATTAATTTATATTTATTTTACCATTTAACTTTTCACGCGACAATATTTCTTTTTTCTTTTCTTTTTTTCTTTTCATTTATTATTAAGAATTTTTTCAGTAGAAAATAATTACATCTTTTTGACACCTCCTTCCTTTCATCATTCCTTCCTTCCTTCCTTCCTTCCTTCCTTCCTTCCTTCATTTTCCACTTCTCCTTTCCTCTCTTTTCTTTTTGCTTCTTATTTTTATTCTCATTGTTCATTCACTCGTTTTTCCCCTTTCTATCGCTTCTTTCTCTCGTGCTTTCTTTCTTTTTCGTTCCTTCTTTTATCCGTTCATTCATTCATTTCTTTCTTTCTTTCTTTCTTTCTTTCTTTCTTTTCTTTCTTTTCTTTCTTTCTTCTTTTTTTCTTTCTTTCTTTCTTTCTTTTTTCTTTTCTTTCTTTCTTTTTCTTTCTTTTGTTCTTTTTTGTTCCTTCTTTTTATTTTTTATCTCCATTCTTTCGTTTCTTTCTTTTCTTTCTTTCTTTCTTTTTTCTTTCTTTTTCTTCTTTTTGTTCTTCTTTCTTTTTCTTTTGTTCTTTTTTTTTTCTTCTTTATCCGTCCATCACTCGTTTCATTTCGTTTCATTCAGTTGTTTGTTCGTTCTTTTATTTAATTCCTTTTTTTATCCCATCGGAATTTTTCTTTCTTTCTTTCTTTTTCTTCTCTTCTTTCTTTCTTTCTTTCTTTCTTTCTTTTGTTCCTTCTTTTATCCGTTCATTCATTCATTTCATTCGTTTCTTTCTTTCTTTCTTTTATTTCGTTCGGTTGTTTGTTCATTTCTTTTATTCAAGTCCTTTTTTTTTTTTATCCCATCTTTCTTTCTTTCTTTTTTCTTTTGTGTTCTATTAATTATTTCTTTCTTTGTTTCTTTTATTTGTTCATTCATTCCTTTCCTTCATTCCTTTCCTTCATTCGTTTCCTTCATTTCTTTCTTTCTTTCTTTCTTTTCTTCTCACTCTTTTTTTTTATTTCTCCTCTCTTCCTTCCTCTCTTTCTTTCTTCCTCTCGTTACCCATCCTCGTTTTTTCCACTTTCTTTTTCTCTGTTTTCCTTTTCTTTCTTTCATCCATTTCTTATCAGCAGCCATCTTGCAATGATTTACGGGTGGACTCTCACCTCACCGGGTGTTACAAGTACAACAGGTAGTCAGATGAGATTTCAAGGAGACGTTCGCCAAGCCTTGCGGGTAAGAATTTTAACCCGACCCCAACCTCCCGTCAAAAACGCTGGGTTAGTCGCCCGAGAATGAAAGAATCGTATATCATTCTCAGCTGTCCAATATGGCGACTGTACGCTCGGAGTGGCGGGCGGGTCGGTATTGTTAATTAGAATTGTTGGAAAAAGATCGAAGAATAAACGACTAAAGTTGTTGACGTCGAAGAAGAGGGAAAGAGACCTACGAATTTCTATGTGTTTAGAATGAAGTTACTCACTCAAGGCAGAATACATAAGGGCCTAATACTAATAAAAAATATACCGTTAATTATATATATATATATATATATATATATATATATATATATATATATAAAGTGTGTCCTGAAAGTATCGAGATTGAAGCTGTATTTTCCAAGCAATGAATGGAACTTTTTTTTTCAGAACAAATGTCATAAAAAGTTTGAAGCTGTATTTTCAAGATGATGGAACTCAGAATACAAGGTGTGTCATAAAAGTGCCGAGTTTGAAGCTGTATTTAACAAGATAGAATGGAACAATGAATGGAACGTTAATTTTTTTTCAGAATACAAGGTGTGTCATAAAAGTGCCGAGTTTGAAAGCTGTATTTACCAAGATAGAAATGTACAATGAATGGGATGTTAATTTTTTCAGAATACAAGGTGTGTCATTAAAAGTGCGAGTTTGAAGCTGTATTTTACCAAGATAGAAATTGTACAATGAATGGGATGGTAATTTTTTCAGAATACAAGGTGTGTCAAAAGTACCTTCAATCTTGATGCTTTTTTGACACACCTTATATATATATATATATATATATATATATATATATATATAATATATATCATCAGGTCACGCCAGCAGCACGGATATCCATGACAATACCTTGCCAACCGTCCCTATCACTCATTGCCCTAAAGAGGTCCTTTGCGCAGTATCCAGATTCCGCACAGACCTGGACAATGTACGTATTTACTGGACGGCCCATATTGGCGCGTGCTGGTTTCCTCAGGAGAACGTTACTTATGAGTTTGTTCTTGTTTCTCCAGCAGTGTCCAGCGTTTCTCGTTCGTCTTACCCGGATGGTTTGTCTCATTAGAGACATGTGGCCGTACAGCTGTTTTCTTGTGAGCTGTTGTTTCCGCGACTTGTTCAAGGATGTACCCAGTATTCTTGTGCAGCTACCATCTAGTTTATTCTCTAGGCGCTTCCTTACGGTCCAAGTGGTGCAGCCGTACAGTAGCATATACATTTATATATAAAGCATGCTTTTTTTACTCCTTTAATAAATTTGATGATTCTACTTATTTATTTTTCGTACAAACTCTCTAACATTGAATTTTTAACTCCGCCTGAAGGGTGTTCTTTTATTGCTAGTGTTTATAATAAAGAAAAGTACAACTTTTAGTTTTTGATTTTTAATGAATAAACGATATATTTCAATTATTAAATTCAATCAATTAGTGAAACTTCTCAAAGTAATTATAAATACTAGCTTTTAGAAAAATAAAATTGTTTCAAAACACTCACGAGATTAGGGTTACATTTTTAAAAATAACATTTTAAACGAAAAGTATATAAATCCTAAAATAAACTAATATATTGATACATGAATTCTTAGCTTTTTCTGGTGAGAATTAATTTCTCTTACTCCTCTTTTCCCTCTTTTTCTCTCACTCACTAGTGTGCGTAAAATATGTTTTAGTCCGGTCATGAGACAGATACTTCTGCTAGTTTATATATAAACACATGAAGCGCGTGGAGTAATGGTTAAAGTCATGGGAAATGGACTCGTCGCCCCGAGTTCAAATCCTGGACGCGGTAATTGCATTTCACTTAGCGCTAATACCCCTGGGAAAGGTATGGGTAAATAGCAGGACAGACTGGTTTCTTTAACCATTACTAGGTAACCAGTCTAGGAGAATGAAAACTCTTAATTCAAACCTGTTGAACTCCGCTTAAGAAATTGACCTTGTGTCACATCCTGTTCGTGCAGAGGAGTTGGTAAATATATATATATATAAACACATCCCTCTTGTTTGGGACCCAGACAGGCAAAAAAGAGCAAGGTGGAGAAAAAAAGAAAGAAAAAAGAAAAAAGTAAAAAAGAAAAGAAAAAAGAAAGAAAAAAAAAGAAAAAAAAAGACTGACAGACAGACCGAGATTGAAAGAGAGAGGAATAACGAAAGAGAGGAAAGAAAATGTTGGCTATAATAACTATCTGTAAATAAAATTACGACAGTATGTCAATGAAAATTATACATGCGTGCGAATGATTGATCGGATTTTTTGTCAGTAATATACATGTATATCTCGAATCTTTTATTCACACATTCGATATATACAAATGCTTCTCGTGCAGACAGATTTACAAAATAGTATGCATAAACATATACTAATTCTTGCTGTTACGATTCGTGTAGACATTTTAGGGTTGTATTTGAAAATAGTTATACGGTAGAGATCCCTTGTAGCATAAAGTTTGATCCTTTCTTGGTGTAGAAAGATGTAGTATCAGTTTTAATCCTTGTCCGCTGATCCGTCCATAGAGAGTTCTGTAATCCTCATATGTTGGTCTGTGCTTCCAGCGAGTAACTTAGGAATATTTATCAACACTTTTAAATAGTAAATGAAATACGTTTGGGCGTTTTTGATTGGCCGATTTAGACATCGCTGTTTTGGAACAGTCTATAAATATAAGTTGTGATCTTCAGCACACTATATCCAAAATACGTGGGCACCTCGCGTGGTGTAATGGTTAGCAAGCTCGCTTCGCAGACCATTGGTAGTGAGTTCGATTCTCACTGGGCGCCCCATACTTCTGGCCTTGTGCTATATCTAAGCAAAGCTTAGTAAATAACTATATCCAATACGTGGGCACCTCGCGTGTAATGGTTAGCAAGCTCGCTTCGCAGACCATTGGTAGTGAGTTCGATTCTCACTGGGCGCCCCACACTTCTGGCCTTGTGCTATATCTAAGCAAAGCTTAGTAAATAACTATATCCAAAATACGTGGGCACCTCGCGTGGTGTAATGGTTAGCAAGCTCGCTTCGCAAACCATTGTTAGTGAGTTCGATTCTCATTGGGCGCCCCATACTTCTGGCCTTGTGCTATATCTAAGCTAAGCTTAGTAAATAACTATATCCAAAATACGTGGGCACCTCGCGTGGTGTAATGGTTAGCAAGCTCGCTCGCAAACCATTGTTAGTGAGTTCGATTCTCATTGCCCCATACTTCTGGCCTTGTGCTATATCTAAGCTAAGCTTAGTTTTTAAAACGGGCACCTCTCGTGGTGTAATGGTTAGCAAGCTAGATTAGCAGACCATTGATAGTGAGTTCGATTCTCATTGGGAGCCCCATACTTCTGGCCTTGTGCCATATCTAAGCTAAGCTTAGTAAATAACTATATCCAAAATACGTGGGCACCTCGCGTGGTGTAAAGGTTAGCAAGCTAGACTTGCAGACAATTGTTAGTGAGTTCGATCCTCACTGGGTGCCCCATACTTCTGGCCTTGTGCCATATCTAAGCTCAGCTTAGTAAATAACTATATCCAAAATACGTGGGCACCTCACGTGGTGTAATGGTTAGCAAGCTCGCTTCGCAAACCATTGTTAGTGAGTTCGATTCTCACTGGGCGCCCACACTTCTGGCCTTGTGCCATATCTAAACTAAGCTTAGTAAATAACTATATCCAAAATACGTGGGCACCTCACGTGGTGTAATGGTTAGCAAGCTCGCTTCGCAAACCATTGTTAGTGAGTTCGATTCTCATTGGGAGCCACATACTTCTGGCCTTGTGCCACATCTAAGCTAAGCTTAGTAAATAACTATATCCAAAATACGTGGGCACCTCATGTGGTGTAATGGTTTGCAAGGCAGATTAACAGACCATTGATAGTGAGTTCGATTCTCACTGGGAGCCCATATTTCTAGCCTTATGCCACATCTAAACTAAGCTTAGTAAATAACTATGCCCAAAATACGCCAACTCTTGCCATTTCTTTATGCTTATCTTAACAAAATTTACTGACATATTCTGAAGGAATTTACGCCTACCAAGAATCCCCCTAATCACATCCACTGGTTCATTAAACTATTTGAAGTGTATATTCTTAACCCAGTCGTTGTGACTGGAGGCAAGTCTGCGTCAAAGCCACATTGACTTACTTGTGTGGATTGCAAGAGAAAAACAAAGTCTGGTCCATTGCATTTCACGTTGTATTATCAAGACAAGACTCTCTTTTAATATTAAAAGAAAAAGAAAATCTGGTGCACTTTCTAAGCTACTACCATTTTGCCAGATTACAAAAGCAGTATCTACCCTGGATTTGGAAGAGTCCACTTTTATTGCAATCCTAAAAACACAACTTTTTTGGATTTGGTCAGCATCTCTAAAATGTAACAGACATTTACATAATCAGTTGGAATTTTTCTGTTGTTAGTTTTGGTTACGATCGTTATCTTTAGTTTCTTTCTTTCTTTTTTCTCTCACTTTCTTTCTTTCTCTCTTTCCTTTATTCTTTTTCTTTCTTTCTTTCTTTCTTTCTTTCTTTCTTTCTTTCTTTCTCTTTCCTTCTTTTTTTCTTTCTTTCTTTTTTCTTTTATTTTGTTCTTTCTTTCTTTCTTTTTTTCTTTCTTTCTTTCTTTTTTTCTTTTATTCAGTGAGCTCTATTTCAATTTCATTCATTTTTTCTTTTTTCCTTATAATTTATTCTTTCTTTTCTTTCTTTCTTTCTTTCTTCAATGAGCTCCATTTAATGTTATTCTTTCTTTTTTGTTTTCTGTTAACTTTTCTTTATTAATTTGTTCTCTTTTTCTTTTTTTCTTTCTTTTTTCATGTACTCTTTCACTCATGTTCTCTATTTTAATGTTATTCTTTCTTTCTGGTTCTCTGCAACGTTTTCTTTCTTTCTTTGTCAACTTCTTTTAATTTTCCCTTATTCTTTCTTTTATCGGCCTAATGTCGGTATCAGCCTATCAACCAGGGAGTCTATCTCCTTTTCACTAGCATCAGCCCAAGGAGATTGTTTTTTTTTTTCGTCTGAGGTGGAGCGCCACACTTACCATTTGCTCGTTACTTTACCGCACAGATCCCTGTGCTACTCATACGCTGAGTTGGCGAGGACCGGGATTGAACTAGGAACCTTGTGATTTCTAGCCGAACGCTCTACCGACTGAGCTAACTCGAGGTCCCAGACATTCGCATGATTCATATGGTAATACAAGATTTGACATACTATAAAACCAACCAACCAACCACTGTCACCGAGGCCAGTTTAATTCTACTCATCTTATGATTACCTCTAACATTTCTTCGTGTCATTTTGGGGGAACGGTCCAATCAGCAATTTTCAAACCCATATCTTCATACAGAAGTGAAAATGGAAAATTAAAAGTAATTTTTTCTTCGTCTCATAAATCCAAAAATGTTTGAAATATGTTTTAGCCAATCAAAAGTGTTTATGCTAATGAAAGAGAATTCGTTTATTCTTTTGCCCTCGGGGAACAGATATGTTTATTTAAAAATAATTTGTAAACCTACGCTGCATTGCTAAGGATTTTATTAAAAAATGAAACGAATTAATCTTCTGGAATATATGCGTAAAGATTTCTTGTTCAAACATGTCATTGGAGTATTGGAAGGAGATATATTGTTACATAATAAAGAGAAGAGAGAGATAGAGAGAGAGAGAGAGAGAGAGAGAGAGAGAGAGAGAGAGAGAGACAGAGACAGAGGGGGGGGAGTTTTAAGGATGAATCAGCACAGTACATGGCGTTTTCTATTTGGTCGAAGAACGTCACGTGGCGAAGTGGAGAAAGAAAGAGTGAGAGTGAAAGGTGATAGTGTGGAGTGAGATAATGAAAGTTTTCGAGGTGTATGCTTCAGTACTACTATATGGTTGCACTATTTGGGAAAAGGTTAGATGCGAACTACACAAACAATTCTGTTTGCGATTTTCAACAAATCCTGGAAGCAGCACCCTAAGAAATAGCAGTTGTACAGCCACTTACTGTAGAATAATCATACTAAGTTCCAATTACAAGATAAGGCAACAAGTAGCTGTAACTCAATACAGATCTATCCTTGTTGCAATCCCACTGCAAAAAGCTTATTTATGAAGCCTCATGACATCATATAAACCAAGCAGCCAATCAGGACTTAAAGAATGGAATCACCCAAATACATGAATGGATTATTCTCGAGTTCCATAAGTACCAGCTGTCTTGGGCACTAGTTGGGTTGTGCTTAGCCAGTTTCTGGAGTACAAATCAACGGTATACTGACTGATTGACTTCAATACTTACCTATAAGCACACAAACCTTCTAATAAAGACGAACAAGATATGTTGACACAGCTGGAGAAGCAAGAAGGAGTTCATAAGTGACATTCTCCCGTTGAAACACTAGTGTTGGCCAATCAGAAAAAAAACTACATTCATCAGCTCTGTACGGATACTTGATACCGTCCAAAGGACTTACCAAGAGCGATAGCCGATAGACACTGATGGCGAATAAGAATCAAAGGAATGGGTTCACTGATCTCATATTTCTTATTGCACATGCTATTCCTAAACGGTTACCCCTCTCAGTTTTAAACAGAATTACCATTGCTTAACTTCAGTGATCTAGCGAGTGTCAGTCATTCAAAGATAACTTGTGATAAACTAAGCGAGTCTAAAAAGAATATTTTGGGAGAAAAAAGGCTGTTGGGAGACAAAATAGAATTGTATCCCTTTTTACATAGAAGGGTGGGGGCTTTCCCACTTCACGTGTCCATTTTGGATCACGTTTCAAGACGAACCCTAGAATCACCTTCTTTTACCGGTGTTGGAAACAACAGATGTCACCTTTTCGTCCTCAGCACATAGTACGTGTCTTTGTTCCCAGACCTCCTGAAAATTAGTAAGCAGTTTCCACCCATTTTTTGTTTAAGTCTTTCTTCATCTTCTCAAATACCTTGTGACTCTTTTATGCTTTTGGGACGGGTACTTTGTTTCCTCTTTGTATGTTGTATAATTAAATGTTATGTTGTATTAATTGACTTGTAATTTTTCTTACGAGGGGAGATAATATGGAAGACAAACAAAATGAACCCCAGCAAGAGAAACAAATTTATATTCAGCTGTGCAGCCGACTGTCACTCACGTGTCAAGGGCATTGTAACATGATTTAGTTTATTTAAAGGCATATCAACTCTTATGGGTAATTTCATGTCAAAATTGGTTACATTTCTCAGTGGCAGCAACTTTGATATGCGATCAACGTGTTATGAAATTGATTTTGTATACGATCTACCTTTTATAAGAAATGTTATATTGATCATATCCGATGACTGTGACCTGGTGACACACACACTCTGGATGAGATGCAGAACCTTATGGATTGTTTCCCCGAAGCATGTACAGCATTTGGATTAACTATAAATGTAAAAAAGACCCGACCCGAACAAATGCTTTGTGGAACCCACTATCTTTGTATATGGTGAACGCCTCAAAGTTGTCCATCATTTTGTCTATCTTGGGAGCACATTATCACAGGACAACCCTTTAGATAGAGAAATTTCTCTTGGGTTGCAGAAAGCAACGAGATCCTTTGGTTTGCTTGGAAGAGGGTTTGGAGCCACGTGGCATTAAGATCTCCACCAAGCTGGGTGTATACAAAATCTGTGTGCTCACTGCCCTTTTGTATGCCTGCGAGACCTGGGTTGTTTACAAACGACATCCAGGATACTCGAGAGATTCCATCAGAATTGCCTTCGCAGGATTTTTGGGATAGAATAGTTGTCATTTACACCAGACACCACAATACTTGAAAGATGTCACCTGCCTAGTATTGAAAGTTTGGTCCTTACATCTCGTCTTCGCAGGTCTGGTCATCTAGTTCGCATGAATGATTGCCAAATCCCAAAACAACTATTTTACAGGGAAATCTCAACTGACAAACCCCGTCAGTGCAAACCCAAATTGAGGTTTAAGGATTGCCATTCTGAAGAACACTGCTATTGCTGTGGAGGACTGAGAGAAACTAGCTTGTAATAGAACTGGCTGGAGAGCCACCATCTACCTGTCTGTGGAAGAATTGGGGTCCAACCGAATTAAACACCAAAAATGAAGTGGGCTATTAGAAAGGGTAATTTTCAGCCCAGTAACATTCAAAGTGGAGAAGTTCCAACATGTAGTTTTGTGGAAGAGTATATCTCTCCAGGACTGGCCTGGTGAGTTATCTGAGAAAACACAAGGATAGAGTATCAAATGCTGACGGCCAACAACAATATATTGATCAATTAGTCGATTTTTTTATTTAAGTGTCAAGCCTTAGCACCTATATGATTATCCCAACCCTTTTATTTAAGCCCTAACAAAACAAATGATATATTTAGATCACATACTAAAATAAATTCTGTGTTAAGTTACCTTCTTTTGAATAACCTGATGAATTATAAAAACACGGGTGTTAGCTACAAGTTAACACACCATTAATTCTTATAAGTCAAAATAATCAAAAGAAGAAAGACGGCGAAGACGACACTAATGTCTTACTCAGATATTAAAAGAAATTCCCCCGTAAACCTAATGCGCATCTCTGTCTACGAACACATCTTCATCAAAATGTTTCACCTCACACACCCTCTGCCATGAAATCTTTTTTTTTCGGGGGGAGGGGAGATCACCCAACTTTAATCATTTATTCATTTGCTTGTATCAATTAAGGGCGTATAAAAAGTTTCATATGTGGTCCGGTCGGAGATAGCACAACAGGCCAGAGACATCTGTTTTATGCTGTGTGGTGCCATTATCATCAGAAATGGTTACATACCACTTGAAAATGTCTACCAACTAATAATACCATCACCATGGTTTCCATAAACCCTTTATTACCACGACTACGGCTAAAAATACTCTGCACACTATAGTCAATGAATATCTATCTATCTATCTATCTATCTACATACATACATACCTATCGATCGATCTATCTATCTATGTGATCGCAGTCTTTTCTATGGATCATTTCTGATCACATTCTGTTCTTATCTATCTATCTATCTATCTATCTATCTATCTATCATATTGCAGTTTGTTCCTGTATATTTATCTGACTGTAGTCGCCATCTATCTATCTATCTATCTATCTATCTATCTATTTGTATGTATGTATGTAAGTATATATTTACCAACCCTTCGCAAGAGGAGGATGCGACACAAGGTCAATTTCTTAAGCAGAGTTTAACAGGTTTAAATTCAGAGTTTTCCTTCTAGACTGGCTACTTCGCCAATGTTAGAGCCTAGTCTGCCCTACTATTTACCCCTAGATGGAGGGAGAGTAGTTGGATTCATACCTTTCCCAAGGGTGGTAGCGCAATGTGAAATGCAAACAGATTCGTCCAGGATTTGAACTCGGACCGACGAGTCCATTTCCCACGACTCTAACCATCACACCACGCACCCCCATGTATGTATGTATGTATACCTGATTTGCAAATGTGTTTACATGTATTTCACACTTGCTAATATTTCTATCTCTGCCTACATTCTTATATTGCTAGCTTAAGAAATTGACCTTGTGTCATATCCTGCCCATGCGGAGGGGTTGGTAGATATATATATATATATATATATATATATATATATGGTAGTCATTTGCCAAGTTTAGCTTAGTTTATCACATATTTAGAATGGATCTCACTAACAATAGTCTGCTCACTTTAGCAAACTAATCTTTAAAGTGCGTAAGGTGGCCATTTTTATTTCAGTATACGTAGAAGAAGAAGAAATTAGAATAGGGACCGAGATTAGAGAATCTTAATATAATGGATATTCGGTCAGACAGACAAATTAAGCCAGCTACGGTAGAAAAAATGTCCAGTGTATCTACGCCTACCTTGGTTAGGGGATATAAGTGGGAGATTTTCAAGGCAAATTTCCCGGTGTGTACAATATTGTTACCCTTCTTCTAATCTGCGTGTTGTTTTTAAAACAAAACCTATGTTGGTACCCAATGGCAGGGTTTTCTCCCCCCCTAACCATGATAACTCTATAATTTATGCATATAAATGTATTTGCGGTTTGCAGGAAGAACAAACCAGCGATTAGATGCTCGAATTAAGCTACTCGTTTTTAGTTCCTTTTACCCCCCCCCCTTCTATTGTAAAATACACCATTTTTCCCCCATACAATTAATCTTTTAGGAGGTCTTTTTAAAGCACTAATAAATTATGTACAACCAAAATAATTTACAAATATATATATATATATATATATATATATATATATATATATATATATATATATATATTATTTTTCATATTTGTATGAAAAAACATTATATCTGGGACTTTTACACCTTGAAGACTTTCATTATAACTACGGACTTATCAACGCCACAAGTAATTTGGAATCTAACATCTTTTTTCAAATTACCATGTGGACTGTATATTTTTTAACAGCTGAAAAATATATCTATACTATTTTGATATTTACATTTTTATATAAATTTACAACAAATCTTTGAGTTTTTCTATAAACTATAAGGTTCTGATTTTTAAAAAATTAAAAATAAAATTTATTTTATTTTTTATTCAGCGGTTGAACTCAGCGTTCGTTTCTGTTTTTGCGATTAAAAAAACACACACGTGTAATCGACTGCCATTAATCAATGTCTTGATTAATCCAGTAGATTTAACCCTGCAGATCCTTATGGTGAAACTCGAGTAGGTTAATACCGTGTACCTTTATATTAATAAATTTGCTCTACTAACGTATTAAGCACTTTATATTTGTTATATCGCTGCCTTATCATTGTGAAACTTGAATCAACTAACCACTGGTAAGTCACTTTTTTTCCACAAATACCATATATATATATATATATATATATATATATATATATAATCAACCACAGGCACGTGTTTTGACTTATCAAGTCTCTTCAGTGTGGCTAGACATCTGTAAGCTACTTACAGCCGGGAATAAAATCCGATCGGTTCAGCATCAGTCGGAAAGCTTAATCGCTTGGCTATAGGCACCCACAGAATGCGAAGGGGATTTTAACTGGTTTGATACACACATCAGTATGTAAGTAAGTACATAAGTAAGTATAGTGCTCCATCCATTATATAGGAGAGCGTTGCGTATATATATATATATATATATATATATATATATATGACTGTAGATGTTCTAGCTTCTAGAGAAGGACATTAGTTTTTGTAGCTTGTCATGGATATCCGTGCTGCTGGTGCGACATGATGCTACTGCTGCTGCTGCTGCTGATGATGATGATGATGACAAATTATCAAGCCTCATCTAAAAAAATTCAGACAAATAACAGATTTTCTCTCCCATTGGGCCCTGCCGATGGCTTATATGTATTTTGAAATTTATTATCTCTATTGTTAATTACTATTAATCAGTATAATATAACGTACCTGAAAGGTCAGTTCTCCAAGTGTCAGATGCAAATTTAAGTTCCGTCATCGGCCAATCACAGTCGGAGAATGTATCGACCCAGACGGCTATAAAAATCCGAGACCTTAATTTAGTTTTTTTGTTTTTTTTTCCCCAGTTTGATTGATAGACTTGAAACCTAAACCAAATGAACGTGATTCACTTTTTCCGTCGAGCTGGATGAAATTGGCCGCCTTGCCCATAAATATAGGATGGAAATCTCGTGAGAGGATGGAAATCTCGCGAGGCTTTTCGCGCCATTAGCGTGTTTGATGATAATACAACCTCACGTTATGTAACGTGAAACCCAAAGAGAAAGCGCTGTCATTTTCTGGATAAAATGATCACCCTAGTCGCTGGCGTCGTCATGATAATTTCTCTTGGGAGGAAAGAACAAAACAAAAACAATCCCATTATAATGCTAACATCATTATTAATAATCTCATTTTCCTCATAATCATTCGTGATTTGAAAAAGCTACAAAAACTAATATCCTGCTCTAGAAGATACCCTGAAACATCTACAATCATTTATATTCTGTATTCTGAGGAACATTTATATATATATATAATATATATATATATATATATATATATATAATAAATAAGTAATCCACAGACACGTGTTTCGAAGTATCACAGTGTGGTTATACAATTAACAGCTACCCCTGGCCGGGTTTGAGACCCGAATGAACTTTCGTTCGCCAATCCTCTTACCCGTACGGCCAGAGGCAGCTGTCAAATATAGGAGAATATCTAATCGCTACATTTCTAAGCGGAAATGAATTCACTAGAGGCCTCAAACATTTGTAAACAAAGCGAGGTTTAGCTATATGCCAGATACGGTGAATCCGCAATTAAATCCCTATTTAAATTGCTCGACCAAAGTGGGAGAATATATATATATATATATATATATATATATATATATATATATAATATATATATATATATATATATATATTATATATATATATATATATATATATATATTGTTGTTTTTTTTCCGTAGTTAGGGTCTTTCCATGTGTGGTTTAACCAAGCTGATGCAGGTAGACCATAAGGAGAGCTCAATGTACCTAATACCAGTGAGTAGAAGGACAGAGCAAGATATTTAGTAAATGAAGAAAAACTCTAACTTGCTTCATTACAATAATTTATTTCAACCGTATTAATACGGCATCTTCAGGTAATCAAAAAACATGACTCTACTGAGAATTTCCCAAAGTAACATCCCTTTTATATCTATCAATTAGGGGAGGGAGGGTTGGAGTCGTTTTTGGAATGGGTGGGGGTTATTTTCTTTGGATGAGGCAGGGAGGTCTATGTTTTGGAAGGTGTGGCTTAGCTTGGGGCATAATACTTGGAGAAATAGTTGTAATAATATTAAAAAATATATAAAGAATTAAAATATTAAAATATATATATTATTCTATATTTTTATTCTATATTTTAATTCTTTAATATTTTTTAATATTATTTATGGAGTAATATACCACTACCTCTTACTGTTTCAATTTTGTTCTAGTCTACCCTATATCATCCAAAACTAAATTCTTATCCTAGATTAATCTTTAAGTTTATTCTTTATCCTCAGTCCATTCTCTAATCTTTTACCTTCACAAGCTACCTCCCACCCCTAATTTGTTCTTAGTTTAATTCTAATTTTTATTTATGTTAATTTTATTTGATTTTTAATTTTTTATTGTTTATGTCTATTTTTTTTTTTAATTTTTTTTTTTTTTAATTTTATTTATTTTTTATTCTATAATTTTTTAATTTTATAAATTTATTTATTTTATTTTTATTTTATTTAGTTTCATTTCATTCTGTTTCAGTAGACTCTAATTCTTTATTCTAATCTATTCTTTTCTATTTTAATTTAATTTAATATTATTGTATTTTACAAGATTTTATTAATCTTAATCATTATGCTTTATTCCTTTACCTTATTATCATTACCATTATTACTTGTTAATTTTTTAAATTTATTTTATTATTATATTATTATTATTATTATTTTTATTTTTATTTTTATTTTTATTTGATTTTAATTGCTTAATTTTTAATTTTTAATTTTCATCTAATTTTTATATTATTGTTTATTTCTATATCATTTTGTTATCTGTATCTTTCTCTTTCTTTCTTCTTTCATCTTTCCTTTTTTTAAATTTGTTAAGCTTTTTCAATTATTTTAATTTTTAAAAAATATTTTTTAATACTTTTGGCCTTGAATTTCTGCTCATTTGTATATACACTCTTACAACTATTTCTCCAAGTATTATGCCCAAGCTAAGCCACACCTCATCCAAAACATAGACCTCCCTGCCTCATCCAAGAAAATAACCCCACCCATTCCAAAATACGACTCCAACCCTCCCTCCCCCTAAATTGATAGATATAAAAGGGTTTACTTTGGGAAATCTTCAGTAAGTGTCATGTTCTTGTGATTACCTGAAGATGCCGTATTAATACGGTTGAAATAAATTATGTAATGAAGCAAGTTTAGAGTTTTTTCTTCATTTACTATATATATATATATAATATATATTATATATATATATATAAGGTCATCCTCAGACACCGTGTTTCGGCGTTTCATGCATCTTCAGTGTGGCTAGGCACAACTACTTCTTATCAGGAGCGAAATCCGACTTTTTGTCTACCCGATTTCTTAACCTCTCGGCCATTTGATAGTTGTCGTATAGGGATGGTGTTAAATATTAAATATTTACATTTGTTTATATATTTTACGATCACCAGAGAGATCCAGTCTGTAAACAGACGATCATTGCTTCAATCTCGATACTTTTATGGCACACCTATATATATATATTATATATATATATATATATATATATACTTGTTTGAGTAGTCCTTTTGTCCACAGTTTTCCCTCTATTCATTACCATATACACACACACACATATATATATATATATATATATATATATATATATATATATATATATATATATATATAAGTGTGTCATAAAAGTATCGAGATTGAAGCTGTATCTACCAAGATAGAAATGAACAATAAATGGAACGTTATTTTTTTTTTCAGAATACAAGGTGTGTCATAAAAGTACAATAAATCTCGATACTCTTTTGACATACGTTGTATATAATCCAAAGATTGAGTGAAGAAATCTGAACCTTACGGCGTAGTCATTTTTCAGTTGTCGTAATTTACAGAGCTCAATGTGTGCTCTTATTGTCAGAATGGCATAGCAAAATTATATTAGGAAAAAATAAAAAAAATATCTAGGTTAAAAGCATAATAGACTATTGTAGGGAACCTAGAGGAATTGTCTAGTTGTACCCATCATCAGATGCAAAATGAAGATTCCGTTCATTATTCTTAAATCGATTGAAAAAAGCATCTGCTTCACTAGCTCGCCAGGCTTTTAACGGCATGTCAACCCGTCTAGTGTTCATATGCCCTTAAAATCAATCGCTCAATCGATCGATCGTTGAGATGCTTCAGAATATTGCGAGATAATTGACATTAAATCCGGTATAGTGTCAGAGAGTACAAACGTGGAGAGACCCTGTTAACAAAGCCTATCCGTTAGCGACGGGCACGGTTGGACTTACTGGCGTGGGAGGGTAGATGTATTCATGCTCAAATGCCGTTAAAATCAATCAATCGATCGATCGTTCAGGTGCGTCACCAAAATATAGCGAGATTATTGACTGTCATAAAATCCGATATGGTGTCAGCGAGTATAAACGTGGGGGAGATCCTATTGCCAGAACTTGACCCTTAGTGAAGGACATGGTCTGACATGCTGGAGTGGGAGGGTAGATAGATTCATGCCTTTCTCAATGGCATTTGTGAAACGCTACCAACATGAACACTTTTATAGAAATAACAAAATGAATGACCTCCGTACCAAAAATAAATAAATGAATGAATAAATACACAAACGAGCAACTAAAATAAATGATTACATATACGCCCTTTTCTCCTACGTTAGATTTTAACCATACTCTTAATTTTTCTCAGGTGATTCTAATTAAGCCTATTCACTGTAAAAATCTTCGCCGTCTTTCTGAATCAGTCATTATTTTACAGTACAACGGAATCATCAAACAGCAGTCTGGTTTTTTGCATATTGTACCCAGTTTGAAAAAAATTATAACCCGGGAGAATAATATCAAAATTGACGATGGATAAAAATTGCAACAATTTATTTCCCTACGATACATCCATACTTCTTGATATTTTTCTCACATTTGTATTTTCATTCTCTTTCTCTCCATTTTTATCTACTATGATATATTTATTTGGATACATTATTTTCATCTTCCAGTTGTTTTGGCGCATCGTATTTTCTTCTCTCTTTTTCTCTCTTTTTCTCTTTTTCTTCACTTTTTCTTTTTCTTTCTTTATGTCTTTCTCTTTCTTTTTCTTTCTCTTTTCTCCCCATTTTATTTTTTCCTCATTGTCTATCGTTTTGTAGACTAAATTCATTCTGATGAACTCTTTTAATAAATAAAGACGGGTAATCTGAACATTAGCTACATAAATGAGAGTGGCCCCCCCCCCTTATTTATTTCTCTTTGAGGAAACCATATGTTTTGGTCGGCCATTTTCATTTCACCGAAAATCTACGCTGAAAATACGAATTTGTTCAAATCAGTACAACTGCATGTTTTAACACGAAAATATCATAAAATGTGTTCTTAATAATAATTAAGTTCATTTCAAATAATGCACACGCACAATTAAGAACATATTTTATGATATTTTCGTGTTAAAACATGCAGTTGTATTGATTCAAACAAATTCGTATTTTCAGTGTAGATTTTCGGTGAAATGAAAATGGCCGACCAAAACATATGGCTTCCTCAAAGTGAAATAAACAAAGGGAGGTTACTCTCATTTATGTAGCTAATGTTCAAATTACCTAAAGACGAAATACTTATTGAATTGTTTGAGTTGGTTTATCTACTTTCCATTTATATTTTTCGTATAAGTAAATGAATGAACAGAGATCCTCCCCCGCCTTGTGGCAAAACTGAATTTGCACTTCTTTCTCGCTCTTCGGGGCTTCTGTCACTGGACTATTAGTGTTAAATTAACGGCGTTGATACCAGGGGGCTATCATCACAGGCAATACCTGCCCTCTTGATTTAAATGGGCAGTTTATTGCCCAGTGCCTGAGGCACCCCCTTGAGCGGGAATGACGACGGCATCAACGCATTTTTTGCACTCACCGACCCATGAGTTTCGGCTTGTGGGTGGTCCCTCATTAAAAAACCCTGTGTCACACCCACATACGTGGGATGCGAGGCAAATACTTATTAATTTAATTAATTGTTTGTGTTGCATTATCTACCTTTCCATTTATATTTTTCACAAAATGTCTTCTAGCTGTGACTGTTGTTACTTTTAATTTGCGGCCGTTGAACTAGCAGTCGCACTGAATCCGGTTGTAGTTTCTTAATCATGATTCAAATTTACAATGCATCATGAACTTTCATTGTCTATTGTTCGGCGGCAGAACATTGGACAGTGTCCAGTGCCGTAGTTTGGCGTGGTCAGTGGAGGACACGGGATAAACCGTGTGTGGTGGTGGTGGTGATGGGGGTCGGGACTAGTAGGGGGGGGGGAGAGGCTGTTGGTGGAGACTTATTGGCCAGTTGCTTTGGTGATTAATCAATCACATTCAGTTTGTTAGGCGAACTAACAAATGTACACATAGTATGTCGCTGCTCATCCGGACAATTTTGATCAGACGAATTCCAGCAGAAAAAAAAATGGTTGAAAATAAGTTTGTATCTTTCATTCCAGCCATTTACAGCAACGAATGTATAATACAAATTGTAGATGCATCGAAAGTCGGAATTCTATCAACAAAATTTAAAAAGAAAAAAAAATCCCTTATTAACATCGTTTGATTTCTTGCGCGTCGTGAAATGGTGATTATTTTAAAGAATGCATTCCTGGACGAGGCTGCTAATACCCATGGAAAACGTGTGTATCCAACTGTTCTCCCTCCCCCTTCTACGGGTAAATAGTAGTACAGTATCTCACTGACAAGCTAAAGCGACAATTCTTCCAGGCTGTGGTTATATTAGTACTGTTGTATGGCTGCACCACCTGGACCCTAACAAAGCGCCTTGAGAATAAGCTAGAAGGGACCTGCACAAGAATGTTGCGAGCAGTCCTGAACAAGTCGTCGAAACAGCACCCCACAAAGAAGCAACTATATGGCCACCTGCCCCCCATCTCACAAACCATACGGGTGAGACGTACTAGGCATGCAGGACACTGCTGGAGAAGCGAGGACGAGCTCATAAGCGACGTTCTCCTGTGGAGGCTAACACATGGACATGCTAACATAGGACGCCCACTAAGGACCTACATTGACCAACTATGCGAGGATTCGGGATGCTACACGGAGGATCTCCCAGGGGCAATGAGTAATAAGGAAGGTTGGCGAAAGATAGTCATGGATACCCGTGCTGCTTGCGCGACATAATGATGATGGGTCTAGGAGAAGGGAAACTCTGAATTGAAACCTGTTAAACTCCGCATAAGAAATTGACCTTGTGTCTCATTCTGCTCGTGGTGGTGGGGCTGGTAAATATATTTTAAAGAGAGAGAGAGAGAGAGAGAGAGAGAGAGAGAGAGAGAGAGAGAGAGGGGGGGGGACAAGACATGCTTTAAAACACACACATCCTTTCATCCCGAATCAAGTCATTTTTGTTTGGTCGTTTTGTTTTACGGGCATAGTGAGGCTCCACTTCTGGAGATCTGATCAGGATTGGTAGTACCTGTTAGGGTCCCATTTATGGGTTAAAGAGACTTGTTTAAAATTATTAATATTCGACCGGACCGTGTGCAGAAAAGCAAAACCAAACCAAAACCAGAACAATAAAAATACTCCTCAGAAACAACTACAAACAGAAATGTCAATATAAATGTACAGGGTGGTCCGAAAGTCTAGCCACCCCTTCACAATTTTTTAACATTCGTTATTTTTTGTTCTAATAATATAATAGATACGTTATATAACTATTCTACTTCAAAAACAATCTTTAAAAATTTTCTTGAATTTCGGGTTGCATTATACACTTATTTTTCCTCTAAAAATATGTAGTGGGGGACAAGACTTTCAGACCCATCCAGGCAATGAACGCGATTCCCTAACCTCAAGGCATGAAATAACCCTATATGTGTTGACATGTTAAAATCAATCAATTAATTGATTATAAAAATTAAGTGATGATATCTAGATATCAGTTCTAATACTTGATACTTTTTGATCAGCAAATGCAACATAATCAGATGAAATGGCCGAAATCTTCTAGAAAACACACGTTGCAAAGAAGACAAATTATAGTGTCCGCCAAGATATTGTAAAGTTCCGGGTTCGATACCAGCCCTCATCGTGTTTGCCTAGTGTCAAATCTAAGTTATATATAATAAACAACAATATGTTATTAGAAATTATTATCTTTTTATTGACTTTTTAGATTGCGTTCTTAAACGTTGTTGGTTGTTTTGTTTTACGGCATATCAACATTTTTTGGGTTTTTTAATGTCTAATTAACTCATTATGATATTCGGTTTAATTACAGTACATGTTGTTGCTTAAATGATCACCTATCTAAATATTGAACAAGCTCATCGCTGTTTAACTTCAGTGATTTAGTGGAAACTGGTGATTTCAACATGACTTGACTGTAAGGCCTGCGTTCATAAATGGAATTATACCAATGGTTCCCAACCTTTTTAGTACCATGACCCACTTTTTTAAATCACAAATTTCTTCATGTCCACCACCCGTTAATTGTTTAGTATGATATAACAATATCAGTTTTGAAGAAGTATAACATAAAAATTTTTATCTTTCAAATAACTATACTATAGGGTTTAACTTCAAATTTAATCAAAGAAAAATTCATTTTATAATGTGTATAATTGCGGGGGAGGGCAACAGATGAAAAACTGCAAAGTTAAACAAGTCAGAAGCCACGCTTATAGCAGGTACCAGATGCACGATGACATTAGTAGATGAACATTTGACTAGATTGCACAAGCTGTTATCCTCAGCTAGGTTGTTATTACAATTTTACCCTATAAATTTATAATTTTTACCCATATAGCGTAAAATTTAAAAAAATGTTTATATTACTATATATTTCATATTGCTCCCCTATTATTATTGAATTGCCCCCAGTGGGACGCAGGCCTCACGTTGAGAATCGCTGAATTATACAATTCAAATGGTCTTTGCAGAAGGTCGTACTTTAAAAAAAATGCATGTGGCCTTAAGGCTACAGGTTCCCCACCCCCATAGTAGAAGAACAGCAAAAGTTTCGTGTATAAATTCTTTACAGAACTCAAAAAGTATGGTGCGATGCATATTTGGCAGAAAATTCAAGAAAGCCGACTCGCAAACAAGTTATCCCGCCAAAATTGGCAGATGGAGTCTGAAAATGATAAGGTTTTATACGCCAGGCAAATCAATGGGCCACAACGAGGCTCGAGTAAGTATCTAGCCGGTCGGCTATAAATCTTTTTGGCCTTCTCGTCTCTTTGTAAACGTTAGAGCCAAGTTGAATATTTACCCCGGCCACTGGGCAGCGGTCCGTCTGCATCCATAAACAACGCTGTGTAACGACAGCTTAGACGCAGACAGTTGGCACGTTGTACTTTGTACATAAACACATCACGTGACCCTTTAAAAAGTGGGGGAGGGTACGTTTACGTACGCGGAAAGATCTTTAAAATTAGCAGACAAATATGGGCGTAGGTGAGCCGGTTCCACCGGCCCCCGTTCCCGTGGAGGATTACTTGTACCAAATCTTCAATATATTAATACCCGCGTTCCTTAATCTTCCGTCCGTTGTCTTCTTGCAACACCCTCTGGTTAGAAATGAGACCGTCCAAATCGTTTCGAGACGAAATGCAAAAATGTAAATCCTGACTATCTGGTGTTGCTCATTCACCGAATTTTTATTTCTTATGAGTGTCATCACAACAGCTAGATAATGGAACATTCCGTTTTTATCATGAAGAAAGAAAAGGAAGAAAAAGGACATCTTGTACGGAAATACTAATAAGAAAAATAAAAAGAGAAAGACAGTAGGGGAAAGATAGAAAGACTTGCGAGCGTGTGGAAGCGATAACGCTAATTTGTTTCAATCGAACATAATGAAAAAAGGAAAAGAAAGAAAAGTGAGACCCCAGTTATGATAAAAAGGTTTGGATGTTGCCATAAGGGCAATAGGGTCGAGACCATCATATAGCTGCTAGTATTGACCAGCCGATTGAACATAAAAGGGAACCTAAGTAAGGACTAAAGTGGAGTGTTTTATGTCATGGACTGCTCAGCCATAAAGATTCCTTCCTTAAGCACCACGGGTCGCCACCTACAGCCAACGGGTGGTTCCATTCGTAAAATTTTACCCCTCTATAGAGGTGCAGTTGATGTATTCTTCTTCCCTCAGGGCTGAGATACCAGTTGTAGTTGGTCCGCTTGGATCAGCTAAAATTCTTAGAAGATTCCTGGAGACCCGAGAAAGAATGCTGACAGTCATACTTTAGTTAAAACTAGTATGAAAATCTTACAAAGAGTAAAATCTTATTATAATGGAGATTTAGTGTATGTCTGTCTGTAACCGAAACTACGTCACTGTTTACGTCACAATATCCTCAGGAATTACATAAGTTTATTAATGAGTATTTGATTTATAGTCAAAATCATTTATACATATAAACCTTACTTATTAACGATGTTTCTATGAAAATTTGAGATTTGCCTCAAAACAGCACATGCTATTCGTGCATTTCAAATCCTGTCAGATATCTCTAAGAAATAAAGGTTTACATAATATATGGTGTGGTTAATTTGCATACTGGTTTTAACAAAAACGGGTTTAATAAATAATCACTTGTTGTTATTGATTTCTAATATTATTGTTTTATTCTTCAACATATTAAAATCAATCCTATGAAGGATTATATATAAACCAATTAAATATAATTAAAATAAGTGTAATCTTTTTTATATGCGTTCTTATTTAATTTCGTTAGTCTTTTTGATTTAATATATTTCATTACATTAAAAATTACTTACTTACGCCTGGAGGGCGCATATTCTTGCTAGTCATGGTAATAATGAAATGATTCACTGAGTGAAATGTTATTTAAACACATGCTATAGACATATTCATTTTATCCGACGCTGTGAAAGTAGCAGATCGACATGGGTGTGATTATCACTAATTAAAAGGAACTTAAGAAGTTTTCAAGTGTATCACGCCTGATTAATGTATCAGTATATCAATAATCAATGCGCATTTTTGATGTCCTGTCTGATTGTAAAAAATATTACTGCACATGAAACGAACAACAAAAACCAATTCCGGTCGCTTTGTAAACAATTAACTCTGCTTTAGCAACAATAACATCAATAACTATTTAAATACAAAACAAAACAAACAAATGAAGACAACAAAAAGCAAAAAGAAAAAAAAAAAAAAAAAAGAAAGAAAAAAAAAAGACCCACCCCAAAACAAAAGCAAACAACTAGTTTATTCAGTTTGGACAAATCGAGAGAAAATAAAGCTGCACCCGGTTGGCGGGGACCGAGAATACCCCGACTATACCCCCCTGCAGAGAGTGGTAAAAAACCTCCTCATTATCACGTAACAACACTTGATAATTTGTATTATTTAAATTTTTCCGACTGTTGTACTCATCATTATTGTTACTAGTACAAAATAAAAAACACCCTCCGGGCGATGTAAAAATAGATTTTTGAAACATATTGTCAATGTCAGCGAGTTTGTACCCTAAGTAAGTAAAATCATAAAATTCATAAAGATTAAAACTAAAACAATTTGAAATATACACTTTAAATATGTATAAAAATAAAACAAACTATATATAGATATAATACCAGTCATGTATCTATTAAAACTTGTTTTAAAAAACAATGAGGACTTTGTGTAATGTGACGTAAGCAGTGACGTAATATATGTGACAGACAAAAACCGGAAGCGAATCTCCATTATTAATGAAATACACACAACGTTTCGGCCGACATGACCCCCGGAATTAATGGAATGAGAAGAAATTGACCCAAAGGATTAAATAAAGATTTCGGATCAAAGTTCGTGAAGGCTCCGATTTCCGACACGTATGTTACATAATTCGTGGGTAGCCTACGAATTATATTTGTGAGTGTAGTTAAATTTAGAATTAAAGTTCATTGAAGATTCAAATCGGTCACGGTTATATTATTGACAGGTACTGACCTTTACTTGACCTCCCGACTTCCGCCAATGGGAAAGCGTAAGGACAGAAATTAAGTTAGTTAAGCAGATTTCGGCCGCTAGTCAGAAGGAGCAGACGCAAGGGACCTTTGCTCATAGGATGCCGACTTCTCACCGCGCGGTTAGAAATCCTTTTGGGCAGTGGGTTTTGAATAAATAATAGACGTCTTAAAAAAAAATTGTTTATTTATTACAAACAAGGAATGAGCACAAACAACTCAACATAAAGAAGGAAGCAGCCCAGAGGAAAAGATGGCAGCGACAAAGAACAAGAAGAAAAATAGGCACCCATCTCCTCACCTCTCCTTTCCTCTCTCATCTCTTCCATTTATATACCCGATATGAAAGAAATTTCTGGATATTTTTGTCAAATGACTTTTGCATACCATCAGGTCACATTGAAAGCACCTGTTCCCGCTAAATCAATGAAGTTAAGAATCGATGAGCTTGTTCACTACTTAGATGGGTGACCATTTAAGTAACAGCAGGTAGTGTAAGTATTTTGATATCAAGAATAACTTGATTCAGCATTAAATGACCCCAAAAGGTGTGATATGCCGTAAAATAAAATTAAAATAAGCAACCGAACAACCAACAAAGGACATTTAATAAGTTGGAATTTTGGAATGGGATCTTATTATTTGACAATGAATTAGATAAACTCTTTTTTTTTGTCACTGTAGACCATTTAAGCAACAGCAGGTACTGTAAGTATCTTTATATCCCGAATGACTTGTTTCGGTATTAAATGACCCAAAATATTTTGATATGCCGTAAAACAAAAAAGAAAGCAACCAACAAACAAATAACTTTTAATGAAATGGTATGGGCCTGTTCATCACTTAGATGAGTGACCATTTAAGCAACAGCAGGTACTGTAAGTAACCTGATATCACGAATGACCTGATTCGGCATTAAATGACCCAAAAAGTTTTGATATGCCGTAAAACAAAATACAACCAGCGAACGAACCAACAAATAACTTTTAATAAACTGGCATTTGGGGATCGGTTCTTATTATTTGAGAATGAATTAGTTGAATTCTTTTTTTTTCTTTTTGTAAATCGGAAGCTTTCAATCGAGGGAAACGGTAAAAGTCTTAAAATTCTCTCAAAAGAACAAAAATAGGTTATTTAAAGAATGACGAGAAGACGATAATGACGATTAGATTCCTGCTTCTGCGATTGGAAAAAAAAAAAGAAAGCAAAAGAAAAAAAAGAAAAAAACATGACAATGTTGTCGTATCGGTTATGCTTTCCCGTTCTCACACGTTGTTTTGTTACTGGAAAGTGTACGCACGAGAATACATTGGGTTTTTCGATAACTTCATTGTCTCAAAGCAGACGAACATTTTGATTGTCATCAGAGAAACGATGAAAAGAACGAAAGAAAGAAAAATAAGACCTCTTCTCGGCGTTTCTTACGTTCTTTGTGCTAAGAATACTCGCGCGCAAATGAGAAAATACGCGGAAAATTTCATTCAAAATCAGGAAGAAAAAATGTCGATAGAAAATACGAAATACTTTTAAAAATACAACATTGAAAAAAAAAAAAAATAGGACGTGAATTGAAAAAAATACCTACCGACCAATCGTCTTCTTGAAAGCGTGAGTTGTTAATAACAGTTGAAAAAAAAAACGAAAAAAGAAAAAAAAACAATAAAATAAACAAACAAACAAAAAACAGCAAAATAAAACAAGCAAAAAAAAAAAACAAAAAATGAAACGACAAAACAACAGCAACAACAACAAAGCAATGAATAATAGTTCGAGTAATAAACAAGAAGAAACGAACACATCGGTTCGTGGACTCGCCGTTCCAGAAGATCCCAGAGTTAGAATAAAGGAAAGTGAAAAACACAAGTAATATATGGACCTTGCTAGAGAGTTAAAAAGGTGTGGAATATAAAGGTGTTATCCAGAGCACTCGGAGCAATCTAAAACTGTTATATAGGCTGGTACTAGACATTACTTCCCAGGAGTTTTTGCATAGTCAAATCATTATATGTTCTATATCTGGGCACAACACATCTACATGTGGTACCCTCATCCTCTTGGCTTGGTATTCACTTGATACGGCTTCACTTTGGGTCATATCGTCTCTCTACAAGGTGGGGTTTCTTGTACAGCTTCATTTCACTCGGCTTCTTTCACTAACAACACGGAGACAGAACTTTACCACTATAAATTTGTATTTTCCCCGGATAAATTTCGACCCACAAGCTCGTGAAGGCAGGAAGAGCAGAGACAGAGGGTCCGTCTGCCTGAATGGACAATAAGCCTTAACGATACTACCTCAGCGCACTGCTAGCCTCAAGTTACTAACCGACTCAAAACTTCGAACTCCCAATTCGGATAACTTATATCGTATTGACCTAACTTCACTTAACCTCGCATACTTCCAGCTCACGTCTATTTAATCACTCCTTCTTCCAGTAAGACCATTTACGCACTTTCTTTATGGTGGGTCACCCGACGTTTTTATCCTTCCATTTCTGAGTCTACTAAAAAATACTTACATCAAAACTTAATCCGTGACAAAAGATGGTCAAACACAATGTCTCCGTTCCTATCTGTTTGTGGAGTCTCATATTTATTTATTCAATTGTTGAATATCTCATGATTTTCCGTTGAATTTAAAAGGAAATTCTTCATTTCCGTAACCATAAATGCAACACAACTACCCTGTCAGTAGGGTTTTATCATGCAGAGAGTAAGACCCCCCCCCAAAAAAAAAGAAGAAAAATCCGAATTCAAACCTCCGATCAACATATATGTATGTATGTATCTCATCAGGGACAATTCATGCAAACTCCAGGAACAAACAATGTGTCTTGTGCAATCTGTAACAAAGTCTGTAAGTCAGCTTCTGGTCTTAAGAGATGTATGGTGGTGCATAAGCATAACATTTTATCATCTGATCCATCTGATACAAAGGGAAGGATGTCCTTCCTATGTCATATTTGCATTAAACTTTGTGGAATTGCAGCGAGTTTTATGAGTCATTTGAGGGGTCATGAGAGGAAAGGTTCTGGTGGTGGGGTTATAGGATTGTGGGGGACAGCAGTGATCTGCAAAGATTAATGTATGTATTTATGTATCTATCTATCTATCTATCTATCTTACTAGATCTATTTCAACCTGTATCTATCTATCTATCTATCTATCTATCTATCTCTCTTACTAGATCTATTTCAACCTGCAAAATCTATCATTTGGTTCATATGTATGTATAGGTATCTATCTATCTATCTATCTATCTATCTATCTATCTATCTCAGTCCTATTTAATATTCACTCTCTCAATTTCTCTTGAATTTCTGTTCCTTTTCTCATCGACTTTATTCTAGAAGCAACAAAAGCACTCGTTCGACGCTCAACTGATAATTCAGCCTTTTTGTCATTCAGACGTTTCCTTTTCCTCCACCCCTCCCCACTCCACCACTCCACGGCACATTATTAATTGTTTGGTTGGCATCTTTGTTACGGGACAAACATTAGCACTATTTCATTTGGTAGGGTAAACAATAGACAGAGAGAGAGAGAGAGAGAGAGAGAGAGAGAGAGAGAGAGAGAGAGAGAGAGAGAGAGAGAAGGATCGATAAATGTGTATATATATATATATATATATTATATATTTAATTTAGCCTATCTAAACACATACACACATAAACGCTTATATATATATATATATATATATATATATATATATATATATATAATACTAAAGCTTAGCGAATCAATATTTGTATCCTAAAGGCTTTTTTCCTGTTTACAAAACGTCTTCGGCATAAAATAACCGAATAAGGGTTGACATGCAGTAAAATCCAACAAAACCAACAACCACTCTAATTGAATAAGAATAGTTACTTTAATCCCTATTATAGTGTATAAATCATTAGTATTAGATAGAAATACTTGAAACCATGACTATTTGTAAAAGAATGATCATTATTGAAAAATAGATTAAAATAATTGGAATGGAGCGTTGAAAATATTAGGTTAACAAACGTCTACAAATGAATCTGTTATATAGTAAGGTCACGTGAGTATTAGAAGGAGAATCCGTCGTCTAAGTACTTCAAGTGAGTTCTGCACAGAGTAATATGTGTATTCTTAAATAGTGGCTAGAACCATCGCCACTGTTATGGTACGGGGGAGATGGGTCATTCCATTATATCAGAATTAAATTTTAGTTGTTTGTTGGTTGATTGGATTTTACGGCATGTCAACCCTTGTTGGGTTATTTTATGCTGAAACATTTTGTTTTATTAATTCTTGGTGGATATTAAAAACTTTTTTTTTAACAGATTTTTTAAACTCAATTTTTTTCTATTTTATCCACAGATGGGACCCTAACAAGTACTGCCACTCCGGAACAAAATGGACCTGGGAGTAATGGTGATGTAGGGGTACTCCACATTCCCCAGAGCTTCAGCATCAGATAGAGTTTAACATAAAGTAATTTGTGGGAGAGACCTATTGTCGGTATCAGCCAGACAGCGAGCGAGTCCCCATTTCGCTAGCACTAGACCAGAGGGAGTATTTTTGCTGAAGTGGAGCGCCACACTTACCGTCAGCTCCCCACTTTACTGCACAGATCAGATTATACAATCTGCGCTACTCATACGCTGAGTTGGCGGGGACAGGTATCGAACTCAGAACCTTGCGATTCCGAGGCGGGTACTCTACCGACTGAGCTAAACCGGCCCCTATACCCAGGACCTAATTCGGCATTAAATAACCCATATGATATGCCCTTAAATAAACTCAACCAAAACATAATAGAAATTAGCCATACAGAGATATATAGATTGATACATAGAGATATATAAATAGATAGATAGATAGATAGATAGATAGAGAGAAAGAGATAGAGAGAGAGAAAAAGAGAGAGGGAAAGAGAGAGAGAGTGAGATAGATAGATAGAGAGAGAGAGAGAGAGAGAGAGAGAGAGGGAGAGAGAGCATATATACGCGCAGATATAGAGTGGGAGAGAAAGAGAGAGAGAGTGAGAGAGAAAAGAGAGAAAGAGAGAGAGAAAGAAAGAGAGAGAGAAGAAAGAGAGAAAAGAGAGAGAGAGTGAGATAGATAGGTAGATAGAGAGAGTGAGATAGATAGAGAGAGAGGAGAGAGAGAGAGAGGGGGGGAGAGCATGTATACGCGCAGATATAGAGTGGGAGAGAGAGAGAGAGAGAGAGAGAGAGAGAGAGAGAGAGAGAGAAAGAAAGAAAGAGAGAGAGAAAGTGAGATAGATAGATAGATAGATAGATAGAGTGAGTGGGTGAGTGAGATAGATATAGATAGAGAGAGAGAGAGAGAGAGAGAAAGAGAGAAAGAGAGAGAGAAGAGAGAGAGAGAGTGAGAGAGAGAGAAGAGAGACAGAGAGAGACAGAGAGAAATAGAGAGAGAGAGAGAGAGAGAGAGAGAAAGAAAGAAAGAGAGAGGGGGGGGGAGAGTGAGAGAGAGCATATATACGCGCACATACCCACACGTAGTTAAATATCTATAAACGTTAAAGTGGCATACAACGCAGACACTTAAACTTTCTGCCCGTCTGCCCGTCTTTCAATTCCTTTTTATGGTCATAATAGAAGCATTTGTTCACCGACCAGTAACATCGCTATAGACTCTCGGCTTGAACCAACCATTTAAAATTATCATATGTCTCAGTTTGAAAACACAACCATTAGATACCTTGTTAAACCTACAATTTACGTTAGATAAATTGAAATACTTTTATCGCACTTTATAGCCGTCATTTAAATAAAACGTCTGGAGAGTTACATTAAAAAATACTTTTTATCTTGCATCTTATTTACGAACACAATATTAAAAACAACATTATTTTCTTAGTTGATTTTAATTCTTATTTGGTTGTTTTTTTACAGCATGTTAACTCTTGTTGAGTTGTTTGATGCTGAAGTCAGACTTTTAAAAAACAATTATATGCTTTTGTAGTACCCGTAGAGCGTCCGACTAGGAACCACAAGGTTTATGGTTCGATACCGACTCCTCACCAAGTCAGGGGATGAGTAACACAGGGATCTGTACGGTAAAGTGGGGAGCTGATGGTAGATGTGGCACTCTGTCTCAGACGCCAAACAATCTCCTTGGTCTAGCGCTAGAAAAAGGGGATAGACTCCCTTGTTGTCTGGCTGATACCAACATTAGGCCACCCCAACGACTTTACTTTCTTTTTACTTAACCCTTGTTGGGTTAATTATATGCTTTTTGTTTTGGACACCTCACATGGTGTAATAGTTAGCAAGCCAGATGTGTAGACCATTGATAGTGAGTTCGATTCTCATTAGGCGCCCCATACTTCTGGCCTTGTGCCACATCTAAGCTAAGCTTAGTAAATAACTATATGCTTTTAGCTTTTTCGTTTCAGGAGGTGCAGCCATAGAGTATAAGTACACAAAGATACTGCGTATTGTATTGAACAAATCCTAGAAGCAGCTGTTCGGACACTTATTTATTCTATTTATTCTCTTAATATTTCGGTATAAAGATCTCTTCGTCAGAAGATTTCTGAAAACAGGAGTCCTAGAACTGTTCACCTGTGGCTAGAATTTTTTTCATTCTGTTGTATGCTATATATATATATATATATATATATACATATATATATATATATATATATACATATATACATATATATACATATATATATATATATATACATATATATATATACATATATATATATATATGTATGTGGGGGGGGGGAGAAAATGGTCTAATGGTAAGAGTCGTATGAAATGGAATCGTCGACCCGAGTTCAATTCCTGGACAAAGCTGTTACATTTCACATGGCGCTAATACCCTTGGGAAAGCTATGAATCTAATTCTCCTTCAGCTATGAGTAAACAGCAGGGCAGACTGGGTTCTTAACCATGGCTAGGTAATCAGTCTAGGAGAAGGAAAACCCTGACTTCAAACCTGTTAAGCTCCGCTTACGAAATGACCTTGTGTCGCATCCTGCTCGTGCGGAGGGGTTGGTATATATATATATATATATATACATAAGCCAATTATATTTTGTAATTTCTGAAAATTAGAAAATGACTTTATTAGTTTTAGATATTGGTATATATGTGAGGATAACGTAGAAGGAGTTGGAAGGGAGAGAAAGAAAATTAGAAGGATTGTGAAGGAGAGCGTAAAAGTTATCCCCAATGAAGGGGGTAGATGGTTTGGTGAGAGTAAAGGGGTAGGATGGAGGAATAACAGGGCGTAGATAAGGTCAAGTAAGGATAGAGGTCAAAGGTCAAAGACTGTCGTGGGGCAGAGTCATCTGTCTTATGGTCGCCGTGTAAGACAGAGCAACACACACACACACACACACACAACACACACACACACACAGACATATATATATATATATATATATATATATATATATATATATATAATGGAAAGGTGACTTACCGGTGAATATGGTCACGATATTTAGATGATGCAAAATTCAAGAAGGTAAGTCAACGATATAACAAATATAAAGTGCTCACTACGTTGGTAGAGCAAATTTACGAACCGTTTATCGCGAAGGACCCACACGTGTAGTCGACTGCAATTAATCAATATCTTGATTAAATCAGTGGATTTAACCCTGAAGATCCTTATGGTGAAAATCGAGTAGATTATCACTTGTACCTATATTGTATATATATATATATATATATATATATATATATATATATAATGTTGTTCTGGTTCCAACGGGAGAAAATTCAATATTTTATAAAAAAAGAAGGTCCGCAAAATGTATTTTGTTCTCAGAAAATTTTTAAAATTTTTTTTTTGTTTTACATGTGCAACACGTGTTTCAGATCTTCTGGTATCTTCTTCACGCTTTGATTGATAATATGAAAATTTTACATGCATGTGTATATATATACATACACATGAGTATTTTTTATAAAATATATATATATGCAGCTTGTCTGCGCTGATAGGGTGAAGTGGGGATTATAATTTCCTATTAAATGTTACTTTTGATATATTTTATTCATTTTATTTGACAAACTTTTCTGGGTTAAAATTATGAGATTTTTAAGTGATTTCATAAATGTATCAAAGACAAGGATTTCGGTGGGGCTTCATATTAGACGATCTTTTAAAACTGAATGCTTAGAAATTGGTGCAATTTAGAAACCTACGTTTTGGTGTCAGTACTTAAACCACAAGGTTCCTAGTCGATACCGGTCCTCGCCAACTCAGCGTATGAGTAGCACAGGGATCTGTGTGGTAAAGTAAGGAGCTGATGGTAGGTGTGGCGCTCCACCTCAGATGCTAAAACAATCTCCTTGGTCTAGCGCTATTGAAAAAAGGATAGACTCCCTCGCTGACTGGCTGATACCAACTTTAGGCCGCCCCGACGACTACTTTTACTTATTATACCAATACCCAACTTTTACCCATGTAAACAAATAAACAAATGTCCTTAATATAGCAGTTAACGTTGGAAAAAACATTCCCCGCTGATATAGACATACCCTCAGGGTGTGTCATCCAGGTGTTGCCCCGGGGGTCACTGGTTTCTGCTAAGCAGATGTTAAGATGCGGACAGTTTTAAAAGAAATCAGCTGAATACTATCGACAATTTTAATTTAACGCATGGATATGCCACGTTGCTCGTTCAGCTTTTGTCACTTCTTTTGTAGTGTATCAAGCCTAGAAATAATTTCACCTGGCGAGGACCAAAGGTGTGAAATTGGCGGTGATAGGGAGTAACTAATTATAAAGAAATGGTATTAGTATATTTTTCATCTTTTATATATATATATATATATATATATATATATATATATATATAATCCAAAAGTCCAGAGAAGAAATCTTCCTTACTTTCTTACGACACAAGAGGTTTATTAAAAAAAAGCAAGTCGCAGTTTGAGAGCTCAATGTGTGCTCTTAATGTTAGAGTCACAGAGCAAATATATAAGTAAAGAAATAACAAAAGACTTAGAGATTTAGCATTATAGTCTATTTCAGGGAGCTTAGACAAATAGTCTAACTCTCCCGACTCATCAGATGCGAATGATGAAATTTTTTATTACTTTAAAGGCATTTGAAAACAGATTTTTATTTTTATATATTTTTTTAAATTTTTAGAATTTTATAGTCCTGTGATATGAATTCCAAATGAAATCCTTGATGTTGCAAAAAAATCTCCCTGAAATAGACTATAATGCTAAATCTCTAAGTCTTTTGCTATTTCTTTACTTATATAATATATATATATATATATATATAATATATATATATATATATATAGTTGAGGATATCAAGAAATATTGAGAACTCAAACGTACATATAAAGATTTGCGTATATATATTTTTTTTACATATAAGAAGTATTATAAATAAATAAATAAAAGGATATAGACCTTGTTTAGGATATAAATTCATTTCGGCATATTGTCTCTTCAGTTACATTTTTGCTATTTTTTGTTTTGAATACTTCACCTTCAGTCTTAGTCAACACGCGCTGACCATGAAGTATATAGAAATCGCGAGTATGCGCGTGCCCATGAACTGACGCAAGTAACAAACGCCGAATTCTGAAAAAAAAGGGGGGAAAAAAAAAAGAAATAAAGAAACGGGGAAATCACACCAGTAAGACCGAGGGTGAAGAATCAAGAACAAAGAACGACAAAAATAGAACTGAAGGGACAATATGTCGAAATAAATTTATATTCTAAACAAGGTATATATATATATATATATATATACATAATTATATATATATATATATATATATATATATATATACTTGGCCATGTCAGGAGGTGAACAAAGGCCGGATCCCCAAGACCTACTGTATGGTGAACTAGTGGAGGGCACCCGACCGGCAGGGAGACCACACATACAAAGATGTCTGCAAGAGAGACCTGAAGACATGCCGCATCGACATAGACACGTGGGAGGCTTGTGCAGAAGACCGTGCAACCTGGCGCCTCCTCATCAAACAAGAAACAAAAAGAAGTGAAAAAGAGAGGAAAAAGTTGCCACAGAAAAGAGAGCTAAAAGAAAGGAGAAACAGCAGCACCCCCAACGCCTACAGAAAGTATCACTTTTTGTTTGCAGCCATTGCACCAGAGACTGCTATTCGAGGATCGGTCTGTTCAGCCACTCACGTAGCTGTAAGTGAGAGAGAGAGAAAAAAACAAAAAAACAAAACAAACAAACTACGCCATCGTCTAAAATAGACGGAAGGTTGCCAACCATATATATATATATATATATATATATATATATATATATATATATATATATATTCCCTGATGTACAGATTATAGAGGAAACGTTGTTTATATAACAATAAAGATGAAGACTACAGTCCGCAAAATCTAATTGATACAAATTATCAAGCTTCATCTAAAAGATTCAGACAATAAACACCTAAAGAAGGCCAGAGAGCACATTGGCCAAAACATTGTGTATATAATAAAGATAAGGACAACAGTCCGAAAAATCTAATTAATAAAAATTATCAAGCATCATCTAAAAAATTCAGACAATAAACACCGAATGGCACATTGGCCAAAATCTTGTGTATATAACAATAAAGACGAGGACAACAGACGAGGATAAATAGAAATTATCAAACCGCAACTAAAAAATTAAGACAAATAAGAATCCAATAAAATTTCTTATACAATCTAAAAATGATCGCTTCTTCGTTTTACGCTATTTTGACTTGCGAAATATTTTATAGGAGAATTCTAGTTTCATTTAACGCGGGAATCCTGAATCTTGGCAGAGAAATTATAAGAATGAACAGAGAAATGTGAAAATAGAAAATGTAAAAGAGAGAAAATAATAACATGGCGGACAATAAGACGATATGAATGGAAGAAAAACAAAACAAAAACAAAAAAACAATAAAAAATGCGTTAAAAAACGACTAAAGCGAAAAGGTTGTAGATTTTTTTTGTTCTTTTTTTTGTTACAGCATTTTATTTGTTTGTCTCGAAACTCCTAATAATAGAGTAATCGATTTGGATCTTTTCAACGTCTTTTACATTCATCTCGCTCGTAAAACAGCTTCCGGTGACAGGCTGTTTATTGGAACGCCCACAATTCACTACTCGCCGGAAGTGACGCTTGCCTGACGATGAACAATACAAAATGGCGATTATTTTACGGGCAGCGCTTGAAGAGACGAGCGAATAATAAGTAGGTAAATAAAATAAATAAATGAATAGAGAAAAAACAAAACAACAATAAATGATCCACATAAATATGTAGCTACAATCTGCCTAGTATGGAATTGGTGGGGAGGTGGTGTCTACTCAAGCTCAAACAAAATGACTATTTCCTTTCGTTCAAAACTTTCGAGCTCGACATTTTTTTTGTATATCTTTATTAATCTAGGATATTGCCACAAGTGTGGGTCACAAACGTTGGTTACCCACGGAGGATAAGGTTCACTAGAGTAGGAATGACCCCCATAGAGACAAGCTACCTTGTCTCCCGTAACTGGCATTGTCACAATAGAGTGATCCCTTGACTTATCAAAAATTACGAGTTTTCTGAGCTACGAGCTGTCATTCAATCGATGTTTTTTTTCTGTTGAGGGCTAAAATTTGAGGTATCAGCAAGCTTCAGATACGATTATGTTAATAAGGTAAAGTCGTCGGGGCGGCCTTTTGTCGGTATTAGCCAGACAGCGAGCCGCCCTGTCGGCTGGAGCGTTAGAATGCACCGACTGCACCTCTACAGAGGGGTAAGACTCCCCCAATGGGGCCACTGTTGGCCGTGGGTAGCGACCCGTGATGCTCAAGGATAGAAACCAGGTGGATGAGCAGTTCATATCTTGCAATACTCCACTTTGGCCCTATCTTGGGCTAGACGGACGGTCGGAGAGGCCCCCTCCGATCAAATCGGGCTGGTCCGTGTCGAAGCTTGGATTGACCAGTCTAGCCACATCACAAGTAACCTATAGTTGATGTACATAATGTACCCCCCTTTAGCAGCTATAGTGATTGCCCCATGCTCTTATGGCAAGCCCAACCTTTTTATCATATGGGTGCTAGAAGGGCAGATGACTAGAGGTAGTCTACACTTCCTGCTGGGAATGACGCTAAATTCCCATATCTGATGGTGAGGTTCAGTTTTGGTCGCTTTTGGGAATGTGGAGAACCCCTTCATGAGAACTCCATGCTCCGACTGGTCACTCTGACCCGGAAGTCGGGTAGTACCTGCTTAGGGTCCCATCTATGGGTTAAATAGAAAAACATGACGCTTGATAACAGCAAAATTGTATTAACTAGAAGTGTAAGATGGATTTAATTTCTCGGCAACTTCTGTCAGCATTAATAACCCACAGAGGTTTGATTAAGTGGCGACGTATAAAAGAGAAAACAGAATCGCATATCCAGACATCGCGAGTGTTAGAGCATGTCAGTGTTGAATCAGCTAGCCTAGACAAGTCGGGTTGATTTATTGGCGTCTGTGTGGACGAGCGCCATACCACCATAATAAAAGATAAACCACTAGGCATATACATAGGATGCTTGCACTTTCACGGACTGTCAACTGTAGTTCTAATCGCATACGCTGAGTTGGCGAGTGGCCGTCTCATTCGACTCGCAGTCAACCTTGTAATTCACTAGCCGAATGCTCTACCGACTGGCTAAACCGGTCTTGATGTTGTTATACAATGATCTTTTGTACACTAAATTATATTCCTTTATTTACAAACAAAGTATACAATCATATTATTTTATAATAAAAATATATCTCCGATGATCTAAACAAATTAAAGGAAGTTTTCACATTAATTAATCAATCCAGAACCTTTAAACGACAATATATGAATATTTTTTTTTCACATACACATGACAGTTTTCTTTTTTTTAAATAAGTTGAAAATCTCTATTTCTTTTCTGAAAAAAATCGTGCAGGCTGACATGAAACGGGTTAACACATGCTTCTGCCACTTTTTATTGAAATAATGTTATATATCTCACTTTTGAATTAGAAAAATTCCATCGATCTCTATAATATCTACTCTTTCAAAATAGTCACATAAGTTAAACTCTAAGCGAAATTGATAAGAAATCTTGTTTCATATGTCGTTGGCGGAGAAACGTGTAGCGGATGTGCTAACATTAGTGAAATTGGGGACTCGCAACGCAGATGTCAAAAAAACAGCTTTATTAGAACCTCAATGCTTCCCAGATATAGGTTGTAATTTAAATATGTATTTTCTGCTTTCTCTTATGAGTCCGGATAAAACAAGCTCTGATGATATAGATTCATTTATATACAAGACATAATTGTTAATATTAGCATGATCCTGTATATTGATTTGTTTTTAATATAAATATGTTTCATTCTATAGAACAGCATTAGATAGTGGGTGTGAATTCACAAGTATCCTTTTATCACTTATAACTAATTATAGAAAACAAACAGATAATTAATCCGCTTAGAATTGACCTTAAAAAGTGTTCGATATTCGTATGCTCGTATGCGCAGAGTGGTTGGTGTATCAAATTTATAGTATCAAACCACCAAAAAAGATACATTAAAACATATTGCTCCAAGCTACAATCTAATTCTATGTCATCATTTCATTTAGATTATAAATTATTTTATAGAACAATCATCAGTGTTTATTCTTGTCACGTTATTCAAAGATAATTGGTAACAATAAATTTCAGTTTAAATTGACTGTATTTTTTTTTGGCGAGGGAAGGTGGCTGGGTGGCATTGTAGCATATAGGTATTGAGCATTTAAGATATTTATAAATGGAATAACATATGATTTGCATTTTAGGAGCTGATATGTTTGGGAATTAGTAGAAACACTGAATTAACTCGCTAGGACCGGCACATAACTGTTGTTTGTCTTACCAAGGTAACAATTAAGTGAACTCTAGGGCTGATTTTTATAGTTCGAAAACAGCTGTCATCCTATAATTTAAACTCATTGAGCTATCCATATTTTCTCCACCCCACTGGCATAGATATATCGTCTTAAATTTTTTGTAATGTTGGCGCGCACTTACTTTATCAATAGTTCATATCGCTATTCACCTCATAATCTCATTCCCTTTATTTTTCAATAATATGTCTATTATTTATCATTGTAATCTGAGTTCTATGCTATCATTTAATGACAAGCATCACAGTTTTTTCGCATCTTTGGGCTTTGGAATATTGGTATGACGTAGTTACACACGTTTATGGCGAGAGAGCCACCACGTCAGTAGCGGTTTTTAAAAATAGGTAATTGAGATATGAAGGTTGACAATTGGTATAAGTTTGTAGTTCACATACAGAAGCTAGCAAAAGTGAAGAAAGAAAATTCCGGCATTTCTCTATATACTCTACGAGTGAGAAAGTGTCAATAATCTATTGTACTAATCGCGACATTTCGAAAAGACAATAACTTCTAGGCCGTAGTGGTAATTATGGAGTGCTAGTTGTTGGGTGCAAACATATTGGACTCTGTCCGATGCACCTGATAAAAATAGGCTTTGAGATGCGGAGTGCAAGAAGGTAAGTTGCGTGCGATCTTGAAGCTAAATCGTGGAAGCAATATACCACCTGTCGAAGGCTCCAAATGCAATAAGTTTGGGGGCTATACGGCGGCACTTAGAATTTCCCATATGCTAAAGCTATACAAACGCCCATGAGATTTATTAAACTCTATACATAGGAAAGGTTTTACTCATAATAGAAGATCTAAGCTCAGTACCCAGAGATCCAATTTTTCACGTTTTCAGGTCTTGCTGGCCGTCATACCCCTAGTTCAGAATGTAAACGAAAGACAAGTAACATATGCCGGCATTGCTTAGAGAAGTAAGAAGATGAACTCATAAACGACGGACTTATCTGTGGCAAACCGGCACATGGACATGCTAGTGCGGGCGTCCCAGTAAGATTTACATAGACCAGCTCTGTACTGATACTGCATGCTGTGTGGAGGATGCCGGGGTCAATGAATGATAGGAGGACGGTTGGCGAGAGTTGTCATGGATATCGCGCTGCTAGGCGACCATACATGAATGATGATGATGATGATGATGATGAAGGACAAGAGGGAAGAACGCTTTCAAAGCTTTTGTACAAACTCAAGCCCCCCTCCAACCGAACATGCTTTGCATTTTCTCGGATGGAAAAACAATCTTCTGTGAAGAACAACCGTTGGATTTATCTGTATCTACAAAATGAACTGATAATGATGAAAACACCCAGTTTATGTCATGGTGTTTGGATTGGTCACTAGGGCAGGTCGATTTTTCACTTTAAAAAATATCAAAATGTGAAAGTTTTGTGTTAGTATACTGAATACTGATATAAAAAAAATGAAATCTTTTACTTGTACTATTGTTTGAGGAAATAGCATCAAAGATCGTCTACTAAAATGCACTAAAAATCCTCGTTTTCGCAAAATTAACCTAGAAATTGGTTAGAAAATTTACCGTTTTCAATATTTAAATAAGAAATTTCATTCTATTTTATTAAAATGAAACGAATTAAATATCAAAAATAGAGTTCAAATTGAACATTGTTCCCCCATCACTACCGTCACCTCTGATATCCTGCTTTTTATCTCATTAATTAAGCTGTAACAGACGATCTTTGATGCTATTTCCTTAAACAATGGTACAAGTAAAATATCTAATTTTTGGTATCAGTATTCAGTATAGTTTAATATTTTTTAAAAGTGAAAAATCGACTTACCCTATTGGTCACTAACGATGGTGATGTGATTTTCCAGGTCCACTCTGACCCCGAGTGGTTGGACCAGTTTATGGAAGCTTCTTGGAAGTAACGTCCATCGCATACAATGGCCGTAAAACTACTAATTGAAGTCTTGATAATAGTGTCTGGGTTGATAAAAAGCTAATACAATCATGGAGGGCGAAATATTTTTCGAGACAAAACAAATTTTATCATACACCCCGAAAATAGATTCATACTACTGCACACGACTGCAAATAACCTAGTCAGAGGAAAAAATAGAAATCGATTCCACCCTGTCACTCCAGTGGGTCTAAAACTGGTCATATGGTAAAAGAACGGAAACTAATATAGTTGTTTCAATTGATTTGTACGAGGGTGTATATTACATTGTTTGACGGGAAGTATAAGATGGATCTTGAACGTCTGCATTTCCCTCGAAGAATGTCCGTAATTGGCGCTTTTTTTTGTATTTCGGGGAGGGGGTTCATTTCTGAAGTAGAATCGTCGTAATTTGAAGCCATTTTTGTATGGTCGGTTGAATAAAAAGAAAAAGGAGACTAACTTAAAGTTGGTTTCAATCATCTTCTGTTTTGTCTCCTTCCGGTCTTTTGCACACGTGACATTTGCTGGGCTTAACGACTAACCGCCAACATTTTATTATTATAATGGAGATTGTGTGTTTGTATGTATGTAACCGAAACTATATTACGACTCAAGTCACAATTCCCTAGTTATTTACGTCTCATCCTGAAATTGAACTCGTATCACCATTTGGATTATTTGGATTATTTTGAGTCGTTTATTTCAACATGCACTGTCCCCTAAATAATGGATACGAAATTGTATCATCATGTCCATTTCCTACGACGATATCCATTACACACCAGGCGCCTCCAATTAATTGAATTAATCCTTGTAGAATCTGTTGATAATGTAGATTCAGTCTCTACTTGTCTGTAACCGAAAGTACGTCACTGCTTACGTCACAGTCATTTTAGAAATTAAAGAAGTTAATCAACAAGTATTTAATTTATAGTTAAAATCATTAATACATAGAATAAATCTTCTTTTTTTAACGATGTTTCTATGAAAATCTGAGATTGGCCTTAAAACATCCCATGTTATTAGTACGTTTAAAATCCTGCAATGTGTCTAATATATCACAAAGAAATAAACGTTTACATAGAATATGGTGTTGTTAATTTGCATACTGGTTTTAACAAAACCAGGATTAATAAATAATCACTTGGGGTTATTGATCTCTAATATCACTGTTTTATTCTCCAAAGTATTAAATTCAACCCCATAAAAGTTTTTTTTATATAGAAACCAATTAAAATATAATAGAAATAAATGTAATCTTTTTTTATATGCGTTCTTATTTGATTTCGTTAATCTTTCTAATTTGATATACTTCATTGCATTGATATTTAAATGCTTACGCCCGGAAGGTGAATACTCTTGCTAGTATTGATAATTGCTCTTATCAGATATAGCTGAAAGATTGGTACAAAAATAATCAAGATGAGGATAACAGTTTGAAAAAATCAGTCTTCTGGAATAACAGTTTCCGGTGCATCTTTCTTTGCTATTTTTTTCCATTATGTCTGCTATTACTTTTCGCCGATGCAGAGCAATTCGCGCCATTTTACTTTGGACCTGCAAAACACGGGGTTGGGGGTTGGGGGGTGAGGGATGTAGGTTGGGCACGGCGGGGGAAGATGCTTTTCCTCGTAAACAAGTGCCATATTGATAATCGAATATCGATTATTTGATTGAGGCAATTGAAATGGCGATTATTTACGATAGCGATGAGATTAGCATCGAAGAAAAACATTTCCTGTCGACGTGTGCAATTCAAGTGTGGCGGGTCACGTGATCCGCCGTGAAAGCACGCGCGCGCAGCACACAGCAGCAGCAGCAGCGGCTGTCAGTCAGTGTTTGCTGCGCGCGCGTCAGTTCAACACGCAATCTACTATGTTTATAGGATATACAGCGCGTGGGTTTGAAAGCGTATCGGATTTTTCACTTGATTTTGATTCGTGTTGCTGCTTGTTTTAAATATGCATAGTCACTCTTTGTCCGTGATTGCTTATTATTTAAAACATCATATATATATATATATATATATATATATATATATGAGGAAAAATGAGTAAAGAAAAGAAATGTAGATGGATAAAATGAATTTAATCGATATCACATTAATCGATATCACTTACACATGTGTTTTGGTCAGTTTATGTGTGTGAAAATATTTCACACACATAGAAGAATCCACCTTCATCAGAGTGAACATTTATTTTGAATGTCAATATTTTCAAAATAAATGTTCACTCTGATGAAGGTCGATTCTTGTATGTGTGCGAAATATTTTCACACATATAAACTGACCGAAACACATGTGTAAGTGATATCGATTAATGTGATATCGATTAAATTCATTTTATCCATCTACATTTCTTTTCTTTACTCATTTTTCCTCATGTTGCCGGATTCAATTCCTTTTCCATTTTCACACACACACACACACACACACACACACACACATATATATATATATATATATATATATATAATATATATATGAGGTACGGTAAAAGGAAAGTGAACAAAAAAATGACTCAAGAAGTAGAAGTAGGAGAGAAATATTTCGTAGACTGATGATGTTCTTCGCTTAAGAAGGACGAAATATTTATATCCTACTTCGACTTGTTTGAGTCATTATTTTTTTCACTTTTCCTTTTACCTTACCTCATATATATATATTATATATATATATATATATATATATATATATCAGGTAGCGCAATAAGCACGGATATCCATGACAATCTCTCGCCAACCTTCCCCCTAATTCATTGTCCCAGGGAGGTCCTCTTTGTGGCATCCAGCATTTTCGCATAGTTGGTCAATGGAGGTCCTTGGTGGGCGGCCCACACTAGCATGTCCGTGTGTTGGCTTCCACAGCAGAACGTCTCTTATGAGCTCGTCCTTGCTTCTCCAGCATGCCCAGCATGCCTGGTCCGTCTCACTCGAATGGTATACTTTATGCAATGGAATTGGGATGGAAGAAGAATAGGGATAGGAATTGGACTACGGTAGGACTTGTTTTAGTGATAAAAGTACTGTTTCTCTAAGTCGTTTTAGTCAGATTCTTGACCTGATGAGCTGGTAAGCGAACCTGTTAGTAGGTATACCTCACTCATTAGGATTATATATATATATATATATATATATATATATATATATATATATATAAAAGTGGTGTCGTGAGTATGAAACTAAATTTCTTATTTCTTGGCATATATATATATATATATATATATATAATATATATATATATATATATATATGTGCCAAGAAATAAGAAATTTAGTTTCATACTCACGACACCACTTTTTATAGGTATCTTAGTTCTTTGCAAGAGATGCAATAAGCATATTCTAAGACCTTTAGAAATATGAAAATATTAATATTGATTATATAGTTTGCTATATTTCTATGTAAAAAGGGCTCAATATCATTTAAAGAGCATGCTGTGGATAGCGAAGATATAAAGACAACGGCCCTTGGTAACTGGTTTGATCATCGCATAGGCAAGACACTTACCGTTACCAATCGCTATTAATCGAACTCTCAATACATTTAAAGGGATTTACCCAACCCGTTCGTAATGGGTAGGATGTGGCACAAAATCGCAAGTATTGAGCATACTGCGTTGATCAAACTCGCTGTTCAGTAATAATAGATCTGCGAGATTAGCTTGCTAACCATTACACCAGATTTAGACATCCTTTTATTTATCCAATCCGTTCACCATTCGTAGGATGTGACACAAGATAGAAAGTATGGGGGAAACAACAAGGATCGAACTCGTCATTCAGTATTAATGGGTCAGTGAGACAAGTTTGCTAACCATTACACCACGAAGAGACATCCTTTTCTTTATCCAATCTGTTTGCCATGCGTAGGGCCGGGATAGCTCAGTTGGTTGAGCGTTCGGCTAGAAACCACAAGGTTCCTAATTCGATACCGGTCCTCGCCAACTCAGCGTATGAGTAGCACAGGGATCTGTGCTGTAAAGTAAGGAGCTGATGGTAGGTGTGGCGCACCGCCTCAGACGCCAAAACAATCTCCTAGGTCTAGCACTATTGAAAGGGGGATAGACTCCCTCGCTGACTGGCTGACACCAACTTTAGGCCGCTCCGACGACTTTACTTTACTTATAATGTGACACACGGTCACAAGTATGGGGCGTCCTGCGTGAATCGAACTCGTCATTCAGTAGTAATGGTTCAGTGAGACAAACTTGCTAACATTTCCATCACGATTTTTTGCTTTAACATAATTACTTGACTCGGTCAACAAATAACATTTTTTTGATTTGGGATTGAACTAAAAATGTTTGGGAGTCATGTTACATTTTTGAGTAAGAACGAGTCTAGCCTAATTTTCCAATGGCCGGGAGCATCAATTTGACGTGATCAGTGGCACCAAGGTTACAATTTTAGCTATTTCGAAGCTAAATGTGGAGTTTTTGTGGTTGCTATGAAACCGAAAAAAAAATCTCCTCCTTTGCCCGGACTTATATAAATACATATATAACATCTATATTTGTTTTCATAGGACGGTCTTTTAGCTTTAGGGATACAATTCCACAAATTATGAATGTTTCTCAGTATATTCGCTTATAGGATGTATATTTATAGATTTATTTTAGCAAAAATCGTGAAAATATGTTGTTGATTTTTGGGGAGTACAACACTCCCCAAAAAACAATAATATATTTTCACGATTTTTATATTATATACTCTGAATTTATAAAAACAAAAAATATTTCGAAATAAAACGGTAAGCGTAAAAAAAGATCTGGTAAGAGACTAAATGAAATAACTCATTTCCCAACATTCATTGATGTTAACGGCATGTTGACCCATCTTGGGACATTTCATGCCTTGAGATTAAAGAATCGCGTTCATTGTACGCTCATTTGTACTATTTAGGTCTTTTTAACTGTTGTCCTTATCTATATTGTTATATACGCAACGTTTCTGCGTATGTGTCCTGCGACCTTCTTCAATGGGTTGAATAAGGGTTCGGTTTGAAATTCCATTATGCTCCCGATTACGGCATGAAAGCCCTTGATTACGATATCAAAGCCCTTGAATTCAACAATAAGGTTCCCGAGTTCGACAACAAACACCCGAAGAAGGCCAGAAAGCACATCGACAGAAACATTGTATATATAACAATACAGAAGAAGACAATCGTCCAAAAAATCTATTAATAATGAGGATTCGCTTCCGGTTTTTGTCTGTAACAAAGACTACGTCACTGCTTACGTCATACTACATAAAATTGTCATAACATAGAATAAATACACTCAAATTTGAGCATGCAGCATTAGACAGTCCTCATTGGTTTTGGACATTTGTCTTCTTCTTGTATTGTTATAATACATGTTGTCTGTCGATGTGCTTCTGGCTTCTCGGGTGTGTTGTCGAACTCGGACCTTATTGTTTGAATTTAAGGTGCTTTGGAATCGTAATCAAGGTTCCAATGCCGTAATCGGGAGCATTAATGGAATTTCAACCGACCTTATTCAACCCATTGAGAAGGTTCGCAGGACACAATACGCAGAAAACGTTGCGTATTAACAATAATAGTAAGGACACAGTTAAAAGACCTAAAATATTACAAATGAGCGTACATGAACGCGATCTTTAATCTCAAGGCCATGAAATTCCAAGAGGTCAACATGCGTTAACATCAATGAAGTGTTGGGAAATGAGTTATTCATTAGTCTCTCCAGATCTTTTTTAACGCTTACCGTTTTTATTTCGATATTTTTGTTTTTTAATTCAGAGTATATAATATAAATCGTTGAATATATTATTGTTTTTGGGAGTGTTGTAACTCCCCAAAAATCAACAACATATTTTTCACAGATTTTTTTGCTAAATAAATCTAATAAATATACATCCTATAAGCGAATTACTGAGAAACTCTATTTTGTGGAATTGTATCCCTACAAGCTAAAGACCGTCTTGAAACAAATATAGATGTTTAATATTGGTATTATATAAGTCCGGGCAAAGGAGGAGAATTTTTTTCGGTTTCATAGCAACCACAAAAACTCCACATTTAGCTCGAATACTAATTGTAACCTGTTGCCACTGGATCACGTCAATTGATGCTTCCCGGCATTGGAAATTAGGCTAGACTCGTCTTTATCAAATGTAACATGACTCATCTATTTTTAGTTCAATCCCAAATATCAAAAATGTTATTTGTTTGACCGAGTCAAGTAATTATGTTAGCAAAAAATCGTGATGGAATGACAAGTTTGGTCTACTAGAAACCATTACTACTCAGAATGACGAGTTCGCAGTCGACGCGGGACGCCCCACTATCGTGACCGTGTGTCACATTATAAGTAAAGAAAAGTCGTCGGAGCGGCCTAGTGGTGTCCAGCCAGTCAGCGAGGGAGTCTATCCTTGGTCAATATGCTAGATTCCACTAGGAGAATGTTTTGGGCGTCTGAGGCGGTTGCGCACACCTAATCAGCTCCCTACTTACAGCACAGATCTACCTAGGTTGCTAAACTCTCATACGCTGCACTTGGCGAGGTACCGGTAATCGAATTAGGACTTGTGGTTTCTAGCCGAACGCTCACAGACTGAAGCTATCCCGGCCTACGCAATGGCAAACAGATTGATAAAGAAAGGATGTCTCTTTCGTGTGTAATGGTTAGCAAACTTTCTCACTGACCCATTAATACGAATGACGAGTTCGATCCCTTGTGTTCCCCATATTCCTATCTTGTGTCAACTCCTACGAATCGGTGAACGGATTTGGATAAATAAAAGGATGTCTAATCTGGTGTAATGGGTACAAGCTAATCTCGCAGTCTATTATTACTGAACAGCGAGTTTGGATCAACGCAGTATGCTTCAATACTTGCGTTTTGTGCCACATCCTACCCATTACGAACGGGTTGGGTAAAATCCTTAAATGTTTGGAAGTTCGATTAATAGCGATTGGTAACGGTAAGTGTCTTGCTATGCGAGATCAAACCATTTACCAAGGGCGTGTCTTTATATCTTCGTTCCACAGCATGCTTCTTTATGATAATTGAGCCTTTTTAACATAGAATTGCACTATATAACAATATTATATTTCATATTTTAAAGGTCTTAAAGAATGCTTATTGCATCTCTTTGCAGAAAAACTAAGATACCTATAAAAGTGGTGTTCGTGAGTATGAACTAATTTCTTAATTTTCTTGCACAATATATATATATATATATATATATATATATATATATATATATAATTCCAGTTATATGCCAAGAATAAGGAGGGATTAGTTTCATACATCA